>CM035435.1:152900855-153008355 GCA_020310875.1 Ceratopteris richardii
TTTGAGGACCATGATATTGGTTTATCACCTGCAAATGAAATGTATCCAGAAGTGCTCCTTCTATCATCCTTACAACCTGCCCAATCTGCATCTGAATAAATCTTGATATCCAAGTCTGAAGTGTAAGGGAAATATAAACCATGATGTTGAGTACCCTTGAGGTACTTTAGAATTCTTTTGGTAGCTTCTAAGTGAGGTACCCTTGGCTTGTGCATAAACTGACTTAGCACGGTAACTCCATATGCAATATCTATCCTTGTTAAGGTAGCATAGTTCAAGCTTCCCACTATGCTTTGGTAACTTGTAATATCATCAATTTCATCACCTTCATGGGCACTTAGTTTTAGGTTTACCTCCATTGGAGTACTTGCAACTTTGGCATCCTGCAAATGAAACTTCTTCAACATATCCTGTATGTATTTTTTCTGAGTAATATAGATTCCAGAGTTAGTATAGACTAACTCAAGTCCAAGAAAATACTTTCGTAAACGAAGATCACTGATCTTAAATTCCTTCATCATCTGGTTCTTGATTTGTCTGATGCCATTGACATCATTACCTGTAAGTATGATATCATCAACATATACACATAGGTATATTACCTCTGAATTACTTCTCTTGATGAATAGAGAAGTGTCTGCCTTGCTCATAACAAAACCTTGGTCTTGAAGATATGTGGTTAACCTGTGATTCCATGCCCTAGGTGCCTGCTTCAATCCATAATAAGCTTTATTCAACTTGCACACATATGTTACCTTTTTTGGATCCTCATAGCGAGGAGGTTGTGACATATACACCTCTCTGAAATCCATCCATTCAAGAAAGCATTTTTTACATCTAGTTGATACATGTTCCAATTCTTAGATGCAGCCACACTTACCAATACCCTAATGGTTGTCATTTTGGCCATAGGTGAGAATGTTTCTTCATAGTCAATGCCTTGGATTTGTGCAAAACCCTTGGCCACCAATCTAGCTTTGTACCTGCTTATTGACCCATCAGAATTTCTTTTGATATTATAGATCCATCTAGATCCCATTACCTTCATAGCTTCTTTCTTTGGTACTAGTTCCCATGTGTCACACAAAAAAAACATATCTTCATGAGGGTGTGTAGTGTCAAAGAGTATATTTTGCACATGCTTATATCTTCAAGGTTATAGAGTGAAGAGAATGCTGTTTGCCCACCACTAGGCTTATGCCTTTTGATGATTATGTATTTTCTTTTTATTTCCATATTACTAGAGAAATATTGTCAAAATTTTCACAACCTTATGGCATTATATGCCATGAAGAGACTAGAGAGATATAGTATTTGAGAGAGGAAGTATTATGTGTGTATTTAAAGTAGTAGCAAGAGTAGATGCTTGTGAAGTAATTTTAATACATGAGAAGATGCATGAGTTGTTGACATATTTCAGTAGTGATGTGTGTGAACACACTAGGACCGTTGAGGCACTCTTTTCCCTCTTAAGGAGGATTTTTTCCTCCTAGCTTGTATATATGCCTATAACCTGAATAGGTCACTTATCTTTGGACATTCACTTGGTAATACATTCAACATTGTATGTTGTGCTCCAAGCTTTTTCTTCTTCCTTGCATTGTGCATGCTTCCAAAGACCTCAAACTCCAACAATTGGTATCAAATCACGTCACTGTTTCATCTAGGATGTCATTGACACCCCTTTGCTCATAGACTCAAAATCACACAAAAATTAGTGAGCACACTTGGGGTGATTATAGGTTAAAAATAGCTTGGCTTTGTGATGCATCATGTATGGGTTGCAAAAGGACTATGGTGTATTGTGCAAGGTGTTCAAAATGACCTACTACACCTACAAATACAGTTATTGAAGGTGATGCAAGTGGTATTGAAGATGAAGATCTTCAAATTCCCCTTTGTGATTCCATTCCTGCAACTTCATTGGGATGGTAGAGATGCTATGGCACATGAATTGAAAGCTTTTTCTATCAAATGTGAGATTATCCCTCACATTCACACTTGCAAAATAGCAAGGATGCTTGGGATACACTTACCACTTTGTACGAGGCAAGAAATGAGGCTCGTGCTTCTTACCTCTGAAAATAGTTGGAGAGTGAGCATATGAATGAAGGAGATTCTATGGAAAATTTTTTGACAACGATCAAAGATTTGAAGGAGCAGTTGATTTTTGCTTATGAATTCTTACTAGATTGTTTCTAATAGTCTTCCAAATTCATATGAAGGTTTTGCTTCTACTCTTTGATTGATGATGAAAGGCAATCCAAATGCATTAACATTTGAGGATTTAATCTCTATTTTATTGTAGGAAGATCAGTCCAGGCAAAACAAGTCCATTATGCATGTTGCACATTAAGCTTTCCTAGCTAGTAAGAAGGGCAAAGGTAAATGGGGCTCATCTTCTAGTAAGAAAAAAACTAATAATGTTGCATAGCCAAAAAAAGGTGGATAAAGATGAGAAGAAATCAGAAAAGCAAAAATTCTTTTGCAAATACTATAAAGGAAATGATCATTTAATAAAGAGTTGTCCAAAACTGGTTGCAAAAGAGGCAAAGAAAAAAGAGGTTGGAATGGATGTTGGAGAGGCATCTACACCTAAACAGAGTCTGATAACCTTGTGTAGAATGAAGAATGGGCATTTACTACTATTTGCAATTATGACCTATCTTCTCATGAACAATGTATGTCTACAGTAGACTCATGTGTTTGGTACTTTGATAGTGGGGCAACCAAACATATTACCTCACAGTGTAGTTTCTTCAATTCACTTAAGCCTACCCCTACAGGGAATACTATCACATTCGCTAACAATTCCTCTTATCTTGTAATGGGAGTTGGCAAGATCATTGTGACTACTGTTGATGGTACTTCCTTCACATTGTCAGATGCTTTGTTTATGCCAGGGATCAAGAAAAATCTATTATCAATTTCAATATTAGCCAACATCGGCTTGGTTGTGAAATTTGTTGATGAGAGATGTATAGTTCATGATCAATCAAATGGCAATGTTATTATTGCTTTTGGCATTTTATGTTGTGGGATGTATTACCTCATAGATTATGCAAAATATGTGAATGATTCAGCATGTGCAATTCGAGATTCTCAGGCTGTGTCAAATGCAAAGCTTTGGCATGCATGCTTTGTTCATCTGAATTATTATGCCTCCAAAAATCTGAAATGGCATCCCAAACTTGAGGCACCTTGTAAACATGTTTGTGAAGGCTATACTTTAGGCAAAATGTCGTGTTCCTCCTTCCCAAAGGATGTTTCAATACAAGCCACTCAAAAATTCTAGCTTGTTCACAGTGATGTCTATGGTCCTATGCACACACCCTCTTTTGGGAACTACCTTTACTTCATGACTTTTATTGATGATTTTTCAAGGCATGCATGGGTCTATCCAATAAACGCAAAGTCCAAAGTGTTTATAATGTGCTTCAAACAATTTCTAGTTTTGGTTGAAAATATGTCAGCATGTAAACTGGGCACCCTCCATTTTGATTGAGGGAGGGAATACATGTCTTCTGATTTTAATGCACTTCTAGCAAAATGTGGGATAAAACATCAATGTATAGTGTTGTATACACCTCAAAACAATGGAGTTGCTGAAAGGAAGAACATGTCACTCATGGAGATGGCGAGGTGTATGGTCAAAAGTCAAGCTTTATCGCATAGCTTCTAGCTTGAGGCTCTTATGTGTGTAGCATATGTACTTAACAGGTGTCCCACCAAAGCACTATAGTCTATCACTCCATTTAAGGCTTGGCATGGTTACAAGCCATCATTTTGCTCATCTGCATGTTTTTGGTTATCTCGCATATGCATTAGAGTCTGAACAACAACATAGGAAATCATATGATAAAGAAGTGAAATGTATTCTTGTTGGGTACAGTTCTGAAAGCAAAGGCTATCATTTGTATCATCCACTGACTAAACATATTTTGGTTAGCCGTGATGTTGTTTTTATGGAAGATGCAATTGCCATTACTTTCATGTACCAAGGATACTTTTGTTAGCTCTAGAGATGTGTATGACACTTTGCTACCCCTTTTTACAGGTGAACAACCAAGAGCTAGTCCGAATGAGGCAATTTCTCAGCCTTTAGAGGTTTCATGAGATGATGCAGATCGTTCCATTTCTGATACAGGTTTACATAATGCACTTGTTGGTGAGATGACTGATATAGAGGAGGAAAAAACTATGCCAAAATGGTTGGTGTAGACTTTGTGAGAAAGAAAATTAGATTCACCTCTATCATACCGTACTCGTTAAGGCTCTCATAGTGCTTCTTTTGCATCAAATTGCTATGTTATGGCCGCTTGTTAGCGCTATAAATGGTTGATTTTTTTGGTGCACTAACATGCTTTGGTTTTGTAGAGTAAGTGTTTGATTTTAAATGTTTTTGAAAGGGAGATGTTTTTCGACAACGATAAACAAGAATCATATATGCCGCGTTGCAGACGAGATAATGGTATCAGGTATATTCATAAAGTGTGTGAGGCAGGATGGAGTTGGAGGAAAAAAACAAAGCAAAATAAATACAAGTAGGATAGGAAAAGAAAATAAATCGAAAAAAATCAAAGTAAAAAATGAAAAAAATAAAAAATAAATATTCAAAAAACCAAGAGAAAAAAGTACATTAAAAAAATCATGAAGAGAAAAAGAAAAAATTACATCTCTTCTCGATATTTCAAGCAGAGATGATTCTCTTCTATCTAGGCATATAGAGACTAGTCTTGTAGGAGCTTTTGGACTATTGGGCATTGACTACAACAATTCCGCCCTTCAATGTCACAATGGTATAAGGTTCAATAACCTTGAAAACTTCTTGTGACTCTCTTTGGAAATATATCTCTTGACTAATTTTCACTAAATCTTGAGTTGAATGTGCATGAACCTAGATACTTGAGAAACTCCAAGCTAAATGTCTTGACATGCATTACATAGATATATCAAGAAACGGATTGCTTGACTATATAATTTAGCATCAGATGGTTCTGAATCTGCTTCTGACTATAATGACACATTGATATTGATCGGTGTCTACGTAGGCTTGGAATCTCTCATCTGAAACCTTTCCAATAATTTCTCAATGTGTTTCTGCTATGTCATGCAGATACACGCGTCTTTGTATATGAATTCAACCCCAAGATAATAATGCAAAATACATAATTCGTTTACATTAAATGTATGCTTAAGTTGTCATTTAAACAACTGAAGAATTGAATCTTTGGGACATTTGATAATCATATCACTTTGTAGTGCATCTTGAACACTAACTGATTCATCCTCTACTGAAGTAAGAGCTAAAATATTATGACTCTCAAAAATTTTTCCATAATTTACCAAGTCTGTTTGTTTTCTTCTTGTTTGACTTTTGGTTCTTCCGGTGTATTCCTTTATACCATTGTCCTTCCAGGTTTGATATAACCACTTTGGTTTATCTTTGAAAAGTGGTGGAATCCTATCTGGTTCTTAAGTATCTCTTTCTTCGGGGACTCTTGAACCTTCTCCAACTTCAAAAGTTGAAACTTCAAGAGGTACTCATGATGGACTAAGTACTAATGTAGGAAATGAAAATCTCTCTTCTTCTACATCTCTTAGGGTTTGAGAAGGCTCGTCACCACCCTTGTATGGCTGAATATAAGAATCCAAATTCCCTTTGAAAAATGCATAGTCATTTGCTTTTATGAAATCTAGAATCTATTCCTTCTTATCATAAATTTGACTTTCTGCAATATATGCATTGTGTGTGAGTAGGATATCACTTGTATCTGGAACATAGAATCTATATCCTTTGCTTTCAATTGCATGATCAATAAAGACAGCTTTAATGGCTTTTACATCAAGCTTACCCTGATTCTTCATCTCAATGTGAACGTTAACTGGGGAACCAAAAACTTTGAAGTAACTTACATTGGGCTTCTTCCCATAATAAGTTTCATAAGGTGTAATGACCTTCAAAGCTTTTATGGAGGACCTATTCAAAATGTGATTAGATGTGTCTACTTCATCGAACCAAAACTTGGGAGAAAGCTTTTCGGACGACATCATGCTATGCATCATCTCAACAAGTATCCTATTCTTTCTCTTTGCAACACCATTCTGTTTTGGCGTGTAAGCGATAGTTATTTGATGAGTGATACCTTTGTCTTCAATAAAAGACTTAAAGTCTTTATACATGTACTCTTCTCCTCTATCACTTCTCAAAATGTGGATCTTTTACTTAGTTTCATTTTCAACCATAGCTAAGAACTTTTTGAAAGTATGAAATACCTGCGACTTCAATTTAAGATGGTAAATTCACAAGAATCTTGAGAAATCATCAATGAACATAATAAAGTACTTGAAACCTTGAATGGAATCTATTCTCATTAGACCATTCACATCTGAATGTATGACCTGCAAATTCCTTGTGGTTGTGACGTATCCATGCTTCTTGAAATGTAGTTTGTGAAGCTTTCAATCAAGACATCCTTTACATGATTCTACATCATCTGATAAAGCAAAAGTAGGAAAACTCTCCACCATACCTTGATCTTTGATATTCTTGGAAGTTGTGTAACTAATATGGCCAAATCTAGCATTCCATAACTTCGTGTTCTCCTTAGGTGTAGAAAACCTAGCAACATTAGCATGACTTATTTCGGACAAAACAAACATGCCACTTTTGTTTCCACCTTGAAGTAAACAATGCTCCTCCTCAGGTGAGGGTCTAACATGAATCTTTCTTAAAAATGAACTATTCCTACGGCAATGCACGATGGTAGACTCACCTTCTTGAGAGCTACGCAACATACCATTGATGTTGAAACTTGAACTCTGACGCCACACACAGTACTCTACATAGGGAGTGCAGAGTACACAGAAAACACATAGTACAAATACCACAAACACAGATTTCTTAGGTCATACAAATGCGATCGAATCCAAAGTTTGTTTTTGGGGTGATTCTTGGAGCCATTTTGGAATACTTTTGTGCATACTTCTCTTTACACATGTTCAAGAACATCAAGAATAGTTCTCTTTGTACTTCTTCGACAATTAATTTTCACCTTTTGGGATTTTTTTTCAGCCACACTAGTAAATCTACAGGTTTCTTCAAAGGTTTTAGTTGTGGTGGGAGTAGCCACCGCAAGTCTATGCAAGTTATTGAACCTCAATAACGGAGTTGATAAACACTTACAGGTGTTGTTGGCCACTATTTGGGCTATGAATTCATCCTTTGAGTTCCAATTTACTGCATATGTTGAGCACATACACACTATATATGCTTTTGTGGATACATGTACGTCCATGTGGTCATTGATATAGTGGTTATGTTTTTTGCATAAATCCTTTTATGTTTGATAAAGAGGGTCATGGTGAGGCTTTCTTAACTGGGAGACACCTAGATGTCTGGGTATGTTCAATGATATAGGTGGAATACTTACCCAACCTCTCCATAGATGTATGATAGTTGTTCATAGGTGCTTGATAACCCTAGTTTGCTTCTTTTGGGTAATTGATTATATGCAGTGGAGTCAGTGATTCACTATGTAGGTTAACGTGTCTGGACTTGCAACTTTATGATTGTTTTGACACTAGTCATATGCTCACATTGCAAAAGATACTCTAGCAAAATTGGAATTCATGTGAGGAATACTCACCCCCATTATCTGAATGTAAAGCTTTGAGCTTCGTTTCTTTTTCAGTCTCAACTAAAGAAAGCCATTTTTTGAAGGTAGGGAATACCTCATCCTTCAATTTGATAGGGTATATCCAAACTTTTCTAGTAGCATCATCTATGAAAGTGAAAAAGTAAAGAGAACCACCTAGTGGCCTTGTGGGCATAGGACCACACTCATCTGTATGAACGATATGTAAAGGCTGAATTGAAGAGTCAATGTGTATTTTATGCACATTCCTAATTTGGTTTCCATATTGACAATGCTCACAGAATGATAAATCAGAGAAAGATAACAGAGGTAACTAGCCAGAATGAGAAAGATTTTCCATTCCAATATGAGATATGTGGCCCAAATGGCCATGCCAAATACAAGCCATAGGCTGTTTATTAATAGCCAACAAGAATTATTTTTGTGATATAAATAAAGAATAATGTGAGCCAACTTTGCGTCCTTTTGCAATAACCATATTGCCTTTGATATGCAAAAGGATTGAGCATAGAAAACCACCTTATAACCAAGGTCATCAAGTTAACCAACTGACATCAAACTACATGATAACGGAGGTACATGGTGTACATTATGCATAGTAAATTTTGAACCATCAATGAACTGCACAACCACATCTCCAGTCCCCACAACATCACACTGGTAAGAGTTTGCAATTCTCATGGTACCAAGAGACATTGCTACATAATTAGAGAACCATTCTCTGTGTGGTATCACATAGAAAGAAGCACTTGAATCTAGAAGCCATGTGTGGGAAAGGGAATCATCCATAAGAGCTTGAGTGGGCATAGTACTGTCAAGTGTCAACACATTAGCATCATAAAAATAGCATTAATTTCTTCAATCTTCACAGTCGAAGAAGATGGTGCGGATAGGTGTTTAACATGCCCATCAAACATTCTAACCTTTACCTTTAGCATTATTTAATGCATAGGAGTCTTTCTTCATTTGTCCCTTTTTGTGACAATAATGGCATTCAATATCCCTCTTCCTTGATTTACTTCGACTCTTATTCCATTGACCATTCTTTTGCTTGTCCTTGCTCGTGCCAGGTTGCTGATTATTTCCTTGGTAAGAATTATGAACATTAAATGCATCTCCACTTTGAGTGCCAACCATAGATTCTCTATGAATCTCTTCACTCAAGAGTGCTCCACATATGTCATCATAGATTAGTTTACCACGAGATGCACTATTGTTAATAGTTATGCAAAATGTATCCCATGATGATGGGAAGGTGCATAACAGCAAGACTACTTTCATTTCATTATCAATATCCATTTTTTTGAGCTTTTAACTAGGAGAATATAGCATCAAACTCATTTAGATGAGCAACAACATTATATGTGTCCTTCATGCAAAGGTCATATAACTTTCTCATCAGATCACTTTATTTGATGCCATCTCTTTTTCATATGTATTGCATAACTTCTTCCAAAGCTCCTCTACACTTTCACAGTCTAATAGTGTAAAGTAAACATTATCTACCATATACAATTAAATGGTAGACCCAATCATCTGCATCCATGTCAACACGCTTCTTTGAGATTTCATTTACTGGCTTCCATTGCCTCCTTTGAATCAGCACATCTTTAATCTAATTCTTCCATAGAGCAAAGTTTGTGCCATCAAATTTTTGGATCTCAAAATGGTCTTTGCCCTGCAAGTTATAGCTCCTCCTCGGAGCACAGGCACTAGACCCTGATCCACCAGACGTGCCTAAGATCTCTGATGCCATGATGATAGAGACTGAACAGAATGATAATGGAGTTAGAAGATTCCAAACACCACTAAAGCTGAAAGAAGGATGATCAAGTGTTAGATTCTGGGAAAAAATTTAGCAGTCTTCCTAGAAAATGAATTAATGAAGAAGAATTACTTTCCTTCTTGGATTGTTGACTCTTCTTCTCCTTCTTCTTCTTTCCCTTCGATGATGATAACATGGCTTCATCATTCTCTTCCATACCCTTTTGTTGATCTTCATATTGAAGTAATAGGAATTGTAGCTCTTCAAATAAAAGTTCTCTATCTCTTATAAAGAGAGATAAAGAAGTAACAAAAGCACAATATGTGGATGGAAGTGAGTTTAGAAGTGTATTTACCATCCATTCATTTGAAATGTTGACTCCAACATTGAGTAATAAATCTCGTAAATCTTTAAGCTTCAAAATAAACTGATTCACCAACGTTCATCCTTGTGCTTGCTAGCTATCTGCTTAGATTAGCTTTCCTAACAGGGTTTTTGCACTCATAGAGATTCTCCAACTCCAACCAAGCATGCCAAGAGGTTCTGCATGACCTAATTTGGGGTATAATATGCCTCTTGACTCCCATAGCAATATATGAAAGTGCTAGTGCATCCCTTGAACCCTATCTGGATTGCTCTTTTGTAGGAAGTAATCTGTAGTTGTACGGACTCTTGATGATGAATAAGTTTCTTCTTCTTCATTAACCTCTTGTTGAGCAGAAATAGGAACAAGGGTTCTTCCAGAAGATGAAGTAGCTTCTTCTCCAACTTGTCTTGGCCTTGGATAAGTGTCATTGATGATATTCCACAAGTCTTTTGATACTAAGAGATTCATCATCATAAAACTCCACATCGGATAATTAGTCATCCCCTCAAGCTTGTCTTCATTCTCAAGTCTATAATCACTCATCTTGTTAAGGGTTTATGTCAACTATGCTCTGATACCAAATGTTGGAAGTTGGGTGGGCCACAATATCAATATTAATCACAGGTTTACACGATCTTCCAACACATGAACCTTAGCACACACACCTTAAGACTCAAAAAGATTATGAGTGAGAGATAGGGAGAGAATAGACAAGATCCTTCAAACTTTATGGTAAGCTAGAGTGCTCACATACACTAACTTATATTCCAATGTCAAAATTACAATGTGTGAATATGATACAAACTAGCAATATATGAATCTAGGCAGAAATAGGGAACTAGATACAAGAAATTGTTTTCAAAGTGTGTAAGATGTATGAAGAGTATGTGTGTGTGTGTGTGAATATGGAGAGTATGAATAGTTTAGAATTGTTTTATAGCAAACCCTAATTATGATTATCCCTAAATCAGAAACCAGTGAATTAACAAGTGAGGATAGATGTAGACTTGTTATTCACAGTTTGTTGGCTGACATGAAATCCTCCAGATGTCTAGAGCACACCTCCTCCAAGTGTGTAAGAATACTTCCTCCAAGATTACCTCCTCCTTGCGTCGAGCTAGTGCTCTAGCTTGGGCATAAGAATATTTCCTTGATCACCTTGAGTGATAATTACAAGTGAGCATAAGCCTCACTTTATATAGTTTTAAGATCAAATCCCCACGATGAGATTTTATTGAAAAAGCTATTATCTAAAAGAAAATGCATAAGATTGTATTAAGATTAGAATAGCGTAGTTGCCAAAAATACTTTCCATAAAACTTGCTTTTTGAAACAATTCACCGTTGTGTGATCCAGACGGGAATCGATCTTGGATCTCCTCTTTGGAAGGCATCCACCATAGCCAACATGCCCGCTTACTTTTGATTGTAGAAGAGAAATAGGAAATTACTTATGTTGGAGCTTCTGGACTATTGGAAATTGATACCCACAAGTGGGAAGGGTAAGAGAGAGTAAGTGGAAAAAAAAGAAGCAAAAAAGGGCAAAGAAGAGATTGTGAGGAAAGAGAGGGGGAGTTGAATAGAGAAGGGCTTTGTTTGAGGGAAAGAGAAAGAGAAAGAGAAGTTACAAGAAGTAAAAGAAAGCAAGGGCTATTGAAATCGTATGTGTGTGTGTATGTGTGCATGTGTTGGTGAGGGGCTGAATGTGTACATGAGGGCATTTTTGAGTGTTTGAGAGTGAGACTGAAATGAAGGTAAGACTAAGAGTGAGAAAGAGAATGGTTAAATGAGAAAAAAGAAGAGTAGTGGAGATTTTAATGACCACTATTCTGTTATGGCTTCAACATTTGATGGGTGGGCTTTTGGAGCATCATCATTTGGAGAGCAACCTATTTTCTCTCCTCAAGGTAGAATGGCCTCACCCTCATCACCATCAAATTATAATTGGACCTCGCCCTCCTCACCACCAAAGTATAATTGGGCCTTGCCCTCCTCACCACCAAAGTATGATTGGGCCTCACCCTTCTTTTCACGTAGGGCGACCTCCAAATTCCCCCCTCTTCACACATAGGCGACCACCTTTTTTCTCACCAACTTGGGCATGACATCTTTTGGTGACTCCTTCTTTTTGCAACACCACATTACATTGGGAAAATAAAAATTCTTGTAATTCAAGTGTGGCTTGCAAGATTTACAATAACTTGTAGAAATGATCCACTTTTGGTGTGATGATGATCCCCTTTTGGGTGATTGGTCTACCAGATTTGGTGATTCAAGATTAAGAGTAGAATAGGAGGAGTTCTTACAAATCTTTCAGTTTATTATGTTAATTTTTTCCATTTACTTTGTCAATTCTTCTCTAATCATGTGTAAATAAGCTTCTTTCTGTGGCTGTTCTACAAAATTCAAAAGAGTTTTGCCTACATCTTCATCAACGAGCTTGGTAAGAGAAGAGGACCATGGTTTGGAACACTTGGTAAAGGAAGGTATAAGATTTTGAATTTTCATGGATATACATTTGTACCTTTTGAGGCCACCATGAATTGCATGTCACATAGCTCTCCTAGTAGTTGCAACAAACTTACTCTCTTCTAGTGCTTCTACTCATTCTTCAAGCTAGAGAGATTCGTTTTTGAGTGCCATATTATGCTCTTCGAGTTGTTGATACTTGTGCTTTAATGAGTTGGCACATTGAATCATGGTATCTAATGCATTATCTACAGTAGTGGATGTTATATGCATAGTTGGAAATGCATGGGGTTGGGAAATGGGGAGAAAAATAGTGGATTTTATGGATGATGGTGTTAGGGGTGCATGTGAGGTTGGAGGAGGGGGAATGGGAGATTGTGGAAGTGTGAGGGGTGGGGGTGTGCATGTGGGTGTGGGTGGAGATATGTCCATGGGGTCAAATCTGAGTGTGCATTTCCTCTCTACCATAAGAGAGGTATGGTAGGTGCACTGCTCATGCTCTTGGTGAATAATGAAGATGTTACCATTGGAGGAAGTCTACATGAAGGATATGGTGTTGGGGCTCAAAGAATGGCTTCCATGAAGGTTGCTTATGGAGGGTGTAATGTGTTTGCAGGGGTGTGAGGGTAAGTTATGGATGAAAGGATGAATAGGCAATCGTGGTATGAGGGTTCTAGAGGGTTGAGAATGCCAAAAAACCTAGAATGCCTTTGATTGGAGGTGAGTGTCCTTGGACTAGGTGTTTCAATGGGTGGCCTAGGGTGGGTTTAGATGTGGTTGAGCAAGTAGTATATAGAGGGTTAATAATAGAAGAGAGTAGCTCAATATGGGAGATGGGGGCATGAAAACTGAAAGAGGGTATTGATGTGGTGGTTTCAAGGGTTGTTATTGTTACTTTGACATGAGGTGGGGGATGGGGTAGGGTATGAAAAATTGGTTCCTTAGCTTGGGCAGTTTCAATGGCTATGATAAGAGTTTCTTGGGTCCGAGGTGGGGATGAAGAGTGCAAAGGTGAGATAGGTGTGGTCTAGATAAAGGTTTTGATCATCAAATCAACACTTGCAGTAGAGGTTGCTTCATGCACAGTGGTGATTTCACATTGTGACATAGATATTTGAATATTCTTGCCTAGTCTTGGCCTAGTGTCAATGTGCCTTTGGTCATAGCATGGTCTTGGTCTATGCATCATGGTGTGGATGGCATTCATGACTCCACAATTCTCTAACATGAGTTGGAGAGTTTCAATGAAGTTAGGGTCGACATCTTCTTCTCCCAATATTGGATTGACTAATAACTAGCTGGTGTGGAATGAAAGTCGGCCTTGTTCTTATACGCTTTTCATTGTGTCATATAATCTTTTAAGTTGCATTGTGTTAAGATGGGGTGCCTTCAATTTCTTCCTATTCTTGCTCTTCATTGTCCTCTTCATCCTCGCATTCTTGTTCCTATTATGTTGCTCTTCTTCATGTTGGTGTTGTTGTTCGATATTCGGGGTCATAGCTACCATATCTCTAAGTTTGGTGAGTGCAAGATTACGACCACCATGTGCTAGAGAGATGACTCTCCTGCCAACCAAATGCCTCTATGTATAGCTCTCTCCAAGGGACTACCATCTTAGGCAGGTGGACACTAACCATCCATATGCCAGCCATGTAACTACATGTGCACCAAGTGTACCAGCTAACTCAAGTTAACTGAAGTGGATGTTTCTAGAAGGTTCTAGATCTCTTTAGGAAAAATACTCTCCCCATGTAGCTCATGGGGATTGAACCCATGACCTTCTCCTTCACACCCATGAGACTTAACCACCAGGCTAAGTGGATTACTTGGTTACAAGAGTAAATGACCTTCTAGTAAGTCTAGACTTGAGATCTTTGGTCATATAGAGGGGTGACCAAATGGTGTCCCATTTTAGATCCGTCTAAACCGATCGGACCCTTAGATCATAGATCTACTTTATTACATTCTTCTCCCCTTAGAAAATATTTTTTTCCTCGAAAATAGAGCTATATAACTACTGTAGGCAACCCTCGAGCCTCATGTTCTAAAACTGGAAGAACATGGTCATGTTCTAAAAGTGGAAGAACATGTCTCATCTTTGTGGTGGGATCCCTACCCAAATGATTCAAAACATCATGTAGCTTTGCACTTTGATACAAAATAGTGAATGAATAATAAGGGTGGATCTAAAAACATACCTAGCCACATTGTTTCTCCATGTGTGATCTAGAAACAAACATATGAAATGGATGGATTCGGTTTACTAGTCCATTTCTTGGCATTACTAGTGCATGGACTTAGTAACTAAGTGGGATTCTTATCCCTATCCAATCTTTGAGAACTCTTGATTCACTTGAATTTGATTTGGATAACTTGAAGTTTGGTTGTCCCAAACATCTAACTTGGATTTTTGTATAATGGTTTACTTCTATCCAACAATTACTTGATCTTTTTACCCAACTAGAGGACTACTTTGACCTAATGAGTTTAAAGATCCTATGTAGACTACAGGAGAAAGTTTACCATTTACTTTGATTCAACCGTACTATAAACTGACCAATTCAAATTCAAAATGAAAATTGTCCAACTTAGGACACTTTTCTCAAAGAGTTGAGCTAGAAGTTCTTGGGAATTGTCAATCTGATGAGCAATTCCTAACTTCCCTATTCTGGAGTATACTAGACTCTAGGAAATCATTTATGCTATAACTTGAAGAGAACTCAAATAAATAAGTCCACTTAGATATTATCTTTTGAAGATTGAAAATGTTCTTGTACAGAACATCCATCTGGGATGTTTAATTTAGTTACTTAGTTCTAACCGACTAACTCTCGACTTTTGTGAAAAGAATCAAATACCGTATGTGAGTCAGATCCAAAAGATTTGGAAAGCAAAAAGAAAGAACTAAAGCTCTATACAACCAATTCAAACTTAAAAGATACATAATCTTTCTATGAGTCAAAGTGTAGATGACTCAGGACTTTAACTTCTCAAAGATTAGTTTCAACAAGATATTGAAGCATTCTATCTATCTTCAAGAGGAAGGGATAAATCTAAAACATCATCCAACCACAAGATACTAGTGTGGTATCCAATATCAGTGTGTCAACCCACTGAGGTTCTATTTGATGAGTTTTTTACTCTAATAATGCTTCACTTGAGACTAAGCTCATGCCTATATTTATGACTCCTTACTGGGAATGCAATTCTTGTGCATTTCTTTGAGTCAAAGGATTGAATTTACCAAGTTACATTAGGAACTTAGTGCTTGACTTAGTCAATCTATTCCTTAGTTGAAAGGATCATTTCAATGTCAAAGTCCTACTTGCTTAGAAATTTATGAAATATTTCTGGATCAACAACACTTAAGCTTGAAGTGTTTTAAGAAGATCTTGGAAGTTACTTACTTCATATTTTCCTCTTCCTTGATCTTGAAGTATCCTCAAATCTCTTGAAATACTACTTTTATCCTCCTTGAACTTAAACTCCTTCCTTGAAGTTTTAGTTCCCTTGAGGATCAAACCTAACTTCAAGACCCAATCTAGGACTAAAAGTTAATTATCATCCATGGTTCGATGTCCCATACCATCTTTTCTACATCAATCTGAGTATAAAATTTGGTGTCCCATACCACCCTATTTTATATTCATATTAATGTGTGGGTGATACTTATCCTAAAGTCAAAACATCTCTTGATAGAGTACCTTCTTGCTTCATTTCTTTACGAGAATTTTGAAGTTTTAGGCATTATCTCTAACTAGATTTTCTAGATTTTCTAGGTTTTGATCCCTTCACATGATCATTTCACGATCTTGTGCTTTCCTTTGGGAACTTGAAAACCTTTTGATGGAACATCCATCCTTCTTTGCTAGGGTTTTCAAATAAAAACCAATCAGAATTCCAAGTACTTGAATTTTCACATATTCAAGTTCGATTGGTTTATTCTTGACCAATTTGTAGTGACAAGAGCTTTCGACATCTTGTCTTTAGATTCCTTTCTTCTAGATGCTTTAGGTACCTATCCTGGCCAAAACTTTACACGAATCTCTCTACTGTGTAAGTCTAAGCATCCACTCATGCTTTCTGGATTTGTAACAAAAATCCCTTTAAGGATAGGCAAACATTATGTTTTACCTTCCATAGACTTAAGTACCAGCTTCGCAATTGTGGACTACATTCTTGGAATTCCTTCACTCTATTCAAACTTGGAACAGCTTACTCTTTTCACAATTTTCCATTAGATAAATGGAACCTCAGTGCATAATTCCCATAAGGAATTTTATTGCCAATACTGGGTAAACTTCAGAGTAATTCCAATTCCATGTTCATGGAAAATCATGGCCAAGCTTGATCAAGTCTGGTTGACCTTGCGACTAGAATAAAGAGTTAGTCTTTATGTTTAAGATATCTTAAACTAACAAAAGCATATTCATTTATCCATGGGGTTTTTAGAGATCTTTCCCTCAACTTAAGTCCAAGCATACATTGATGCCTCTCATATTCCAAAGCTAAGAATCTTTGATACATCTTTAGTTTATATCAATATTTGGACTTAATTACCAATACTAATGGTTTGGGAATTTTTGGGAACTACTTGATATTAAACTTACTTGAAAGATTCGAGTCTCATATTTAGGGAGATTTTTTTTTCAAGAACTTTTGATTCCTGCCAAGGAATCAAGTAATACTAAGCCAATGATTCACCTTGGAATCTTTTGCTTTACTCAAATAATTTTTTTAAAAGAAATCTTGAGTTTTGTACAAGCAATAAAGCTTTAAGTCTTGGTCTTGTTCAAAAGATATTCCTTTTTAACCAATGAAATAGTTAACTAGACTATTTCCTTTGTTGGCTTATCTTTAGGAAGTAGCTTAATTCCCAAAGATTACTTTGACATATCTTTTAGGAAATATCTTGATTCCCAAAGATTACTTTGACTTGGGTTTCTACTTTAAGCTCTAATTAGCTTAAACAAAACCAAGCATAATTTTCTCATCCTCAGAAGAGTGCTTAATAAAGTTTCCATGCTTCTTGAAAACTTTGCATCTTGACTGGAGATGTAGTCATGGAACCTAGCATCCAACTATTGAACACTAAAGTTCAAGTGATGCTAAAGTTTATTCACTTCTTTGATATTCATTACTCATCAGGATGAACTCAAAGAAAAAAACTTCAAAAGTTCCATGATTTTTACAATTTTGGAATGTATCAACTATCCTTTGAACTTGAAAGTTCAGTTGATTTAAGTTCCATTTGATTTTATTTGATTCTTCCAAAGAAGACTTTATCAACCTACTTGGATGCATGATTTCTTAAATCCAAGCTAACAACTACATTTAGGCTTGTCATTAGGATTTTCTAAGTTTCTTCGAAACTTAGAGTCTTCATGGAAATTTTCAAGCAGACCTATTTTATTGCCATTTCAATGAGCAAAAAAATTATATACTTGACTTTTGAAGGGCCTAATTTTCCCAATCAAGACTCCTAATTTGTGATACTTAGATATCAAGCTTGGGAAAACCAAACTAGCTACTTGAGTTGCATGGTAGCCAGGAGCCTTACAACTTCCTAGTTTTCTATTTTTCTTAGCTATCTAAGTCGACTTAGAAAAAAGAGGTAACGAAAGTATAAGTATTCAACTTCTTAACAAACAATCATGCATATGAAAATGCATGCAAATGCATGTTCTTGCATGCAAATGCATGTTCCTGCATGCAAATGCATGTTCCTGCATGCAAATGCATGTGAGTGCATGCACTTGTTGGCATTCTCCTTTCGTCCACCAAAAATAAATCAAGCAATTCTTGAGCTTGAAAATGCATGTTCCCAATAATGCATGCACAAACATTCTACTTGCAAGCTTTTTGAAAAGATATAACCATTCATGTGCATAAACTTGAGCATTAAGTATATTTTTCAAGCAAGACGAAAACATGTTTTGTGCATGAGAACATTCTTTGAAAAGGAGAAATGTAGCAACATTCTTTTGTAGATGCATGCCTATGCTTGAAAAGTGTTTCCATACTTTGATGCTCTCTTATTTTGCTTTCATTAACTTGCATACAATGCTTTTGAAATTGAAGATTTCTTCCCTACTTCATATGACAAACCATCAACTTGAAGTACTTATCTCCTAATTAAGCTACGTCATTCCATTGATACTCAAGAAAAGCCATTTGCCATTCTTAGGTCCTTGGGAAAAATCTTTCCATACAAAGAAGAATCAACCTTCATAGCCATGCTCATATCTCTCCGAAACTTTGAAGAGAGCTTTCTTTTGTCGTTTGAAAACAAATGAAAATCAGAAGCATGATCATCCTTGCTCCGATCCAATGTTGCTCACTTTGGCTTTGATCATCAAGAATCTCAAAGTATGCACTTGGATTCAGTTGGGGATAGCAACAAACTCGAGAAAATACACAAGACCAGATGTTCTTGGTTCGAGATTAGCAGAGGATATAAAGAATCAAAATATGTAAAATTATCCTTTGTATGACCAAAAGTTCAATACGGTAGTGGTTGAAGCTCTCCGCTCACTTCGTGGAGGTTTTGAGATCGACTCCCATTAGTTGTAAGCCGAGCGGCAAATTTGAACATCTCATGTGTTTGGAGCATGGCTTGAGAGGATCGTCATAATCCTCAGAGGTCGGGAGCTCAAAGCTTCTATGTCCACCTAACTTCCCACATTTTGCTACTATACATGCTTCTCCGGGATGCTATGATAAGTGGTTTGGTGTCGTGGATAGAAGAAAAGGCTCTTCCATTTGCCATCATGGGTTCGAGTCCCTTACACCACCTATTTTCCTCCTTTTCCTTGTCACGTACAAATTCCAAAGATGTATTCTAGCTTTGCTTCTATGGTTTAGAGCGAGGCATACTCCCGGGGAGATCGCCAGTTCAAATCCCCTATGTATGGCCGATAATCAGATCTTTTTTCTTCTTCATGATCAAGAAGTTCTGCAGGCAAATGAAATAAGATAAAATGTGTAGGCCAAAGACATCCCGATCGGCATTGTTGATTGAATCTTGTAGCCTTCTTTTGGATAGATCCTATATCTTTTCCTTGTGAGCTTTTGCAGCAAGCTAAGATAGAAGTATAATCTCACAAACATGCCTTGATATGTTGGCTACAGTAAACCTCTCTCATGGCATGGTTGCGAGTTCAACCCCCGCATGTGGTTGTCTAGATGTGTTTTGATCCCTGCATTTTGCTTGCAAATATAGTGGTTGAAATGAAGAAGATCTAATGAATGATTGCATGTGGACATAGGATCAGAAATGGCTCTTGCCATCATGGTGATAGTGGATTAGGGAGGGTCTCCATGGAGGTTACAAGTTTGAACCTAGACGGCCTCTGCTTAAGACTAGAATAGAAGATTTTAATATCTGTTATCAAAATAGAGCTATTGTCATCGAGATTCAAAGACAAAGAAGCAAGATGCTCCATGTAGAAAAGGTGATGAGGATATTAACATTGGAAATACATTCTAATGAAGAAGATGATGAGCCTAGTAAGATCACCATAAAAGCTTGGTTGTGATACTAATGCAAGATTATGACCACCACATGCTAGAGAGATGACTCTCCTCCCAACCAAATGCCTCTATATATAGCTCTCTCTAGGGGACTACCTTCTTGGGCAGGTGGATACTAACCATCCATGTGTCAGCCATGTAACTACATGTGCGCCAAGAGTCCCACCTAACTCAAGTTAACTCAAGTGGATGCTTCTAGAAGGCTCTAAATCTCTTTGGGCAAAATACTCTATCCATGTAGCCCATGGGGATTGAACCCAAGTCCACCTCTGTAGCTCAGTGATGAGTAGCACCTCCTTTAATGTCAATCCGGGAAGACGTGAGGATGGTATGATGACCTCGAGCAAGTGAAGGCACAAGTGCGTGAGTGCAAAGCACACTGACATGCACACACATACACACACACGCACACAAGGCAAGATAAAGAGTGAGAAGCAATGGAGTTCTTTAGATTACTTTCAAAAAGCTCATACAAGTTCAAATCAATTACAAGCTAACCTCAAAAATGAGCTCTCTAGCTCTATTTATAGTTTTTTACTAGGTTTTGGCCTTGTCCAGACCTAGTGTCTGGCCTAGTAAAAAATTAGGTTCTCTACCCTAATTGGAGGTTCAAATGGAGTCTAAAAAATGTGAAAACTGATAGGTAGGTACTTCTAAAGCTCCTCAAGCTCAAGGACTCCTTGGCTTGCACAAAATGGAGCTACAAAAATATGAAATGGTATTTACAATGGTTTTTAGTGATGAAAATCACTATTTTTGTAGGGATTTCTTCTAACATTTTGACATACATTTCCTGGAGCTCCCTACTTGCTCCTTCTTCTTGTGTGCCCAACTCTTTGATGCCTGAAAAATTTAAATGGCCTACTTGCCAGATCTTCTTTGACTACTATGTCTGCTTGTGCTTTCTCTTCGTTCCGACTCCCTACGTAGGCTTCCTTGTCTTGTGACTCCTTCAGTTCCTTGACTACTGCCAACACCCCCCCTCTCTCGCGTCTGTTGTCTCTGACAGACCCTTGTCTAGCTGTGCGTTGGACATAATATTGAACAACATCGGCAGCGAGGTGGTGTTCTTCTAATCGTAGCCCCCGTGCTAGGTCTGTTAACAATGCATCCCAATTCACTGGTCCTGGGACGTCCGGATGTGGCACCCGCAATTGTTCTGAATGGATGGTTCTTTCCACAGCAAATAAGTGGAGGAGATGTGAGGGCCTGGGTACAAATATTTCTGAGTGATATTCCCAGAATCCTGTTACGAACATCTCCTCGAATGTCTGTTTAAAGCAAGCTGGGAGGTACTTGATTTTGGCGTGCCAAGCATATATTACCTCTATTGATGGGGTGGTGCTCATGTCGTATACCAGATCTTGGTTGCCTGTAAGAAAGCCAACTCCTGAGAAGTGGGGGTCTTTAATATTCTTGAATGTCTTGAATGTGATCAGCATTTATTCAAAGATTTTCATGCACATTTGGGCCATCACATCGGGGGTATTCCGTAGTCGAATGCTTCAGTGACGGATGGTAGAAATCATATAATTCACAGTGGGAGGTCCTTGTGGAGGTGCTAGATAAACATAATTTAACCACTTTGCACAGCCTTTGATGTTCTTGACAGCAATGGTAAACTCGGGCCAGGTGCGTCTGCGGAAGACTGGAACATAACAGGGATTGTATTTAATAAAGAGTGGCATGTTAGTCCAAGTACGAACCATCTCTGGGTAGGTCTCGAGAAGACGGATCCTCCAGGTGGGTTGATGAATGGATCCTTTTTTAGCACTCTCTAGGATATCATCGGGCCCAAATTGTGTGGTGAAAGTTGGAGGTTTGCCACATCGGCATTGGATCTCCGCGTTGTAATCTGCCAGGAGTACACAGTATGGCACATACTGATCGTCGTTGGTGTCGATCCATCTATGATGAGACATACTACGGAAATATTCTGACTTTATGATGGTGTCTTCTAATTTGGCCATTGATTGGATTTGGATTGCCACTCGATCTTCATGGGTTGTCGTTGTTTTTTCTAGTGTCTGGAGCCATTCAGGTACTTTGACTTCCAAGGTGTCCATTCCTTCTAAGGTTTGCTGACCACCTGGCATCGGCATAGGAACATATGGTTCCTCATACGTTTCGTCCACCTCAATGGGTACCAATTCATCTCGCTCTGGTTCTACAACTGGAGAGGGCTGTCTTTCATATTCCAGTAACTTCTTCTGCAGTTCCGCCACCTGCTCTGTTAATGCCTTTACTTCCGCTGAAGTCGAGGTCGTTTCTATGACTTTGGGTTGTGCCTCCTGTTCCCTGAGCTGGCGACGTAGCTCATCCCGTTCCCTTTCCAAATCATCATGTGCTTCTAATAAATCAGCATAGCTTTCCAAGATTGTTTTCATTGTTTCTGAGGGAACTGCTTTGAATTGTTCTGGGTCGATTTCATGGAGAGAGCCTTCCATGGCAGCTTCCACGTTTTCTTCGTTTTGCTTCTGTAGACGCTTGTTTTCTTCAAGGGCTGTAGCCATGTGTTTTCTGAGTAGAGTCAAATTTTGCCGGACTCTCAGATTATCTGTTTGGTAGACCTCCAGTAAGGCTTCGAGTTGTTTGACACCTGGCTCTTGTGATGGTTGGGGTGTCTCCAGGAGGGTTTGATGAGCTTGCTCGAGAGTGGTGTAACGTTGATTGAGGTCTTCATTTTCTTCTTCTATAAGTGTAAGCCGTCTCTGTAGTTGTTGAGGATTCGTAGTCAGTTGATGATGACGGTCTTCTAGAGCCTGGTACTCACTCTGAAGTTGATACACGCATTGATGTAATGCCATGAATATACTATTTACATTAAACGATGCAGGGAAAGATGAAGATGCAGGGGGAATGGGGAAGGGGAAGGGAGTTGTGAATGCTGTGGAGTCAAGTGGTGAGGTAGGTGGAGGGGGTATGGGAGATTGAGGCTGCGTGGGGGGTGGGAGTGGTGTTGTGGCTGGTGATGTTTCCATTGTGTCGAACGTGTGCGTGACTGTGTAGATGGGAACAGTGGGTGGGGTGGATGTGATATTTGTGAAGAGTGTTGTGAAAGTGGGCATGGTAACTCCTCCGAATTGGATGCTGGGGGAGAGGGGAATTCCCATGACGATTGTGGTAATGGCAGAAACAGGCGTGGTAGTGCCAGGTGGTGAGGTGACTTGTGTAGTGAGAGGTGAGGTGGGTGGTGAGAGTGGTTCCGCCTGATGTTCTTCTGTTTGTGTGTTACCTCCTGGTTCTGATACATTGATGTGGATTTGTTTGCCAGATAGGTGGGGATTCTCGCGATAGGTGGGGTCGGTGTGTCGCGATAGGTGGGAGTGTCGCGACACTTGGGAGTGTCGCGATACTTCGGAGTGTCGTGATACTTCGGAGTGTCGCGATACCTCGGAGTGTCGCGATACTTGGGAGTGTCGCGATACTTGGGAGTGTCGCGATACTTGGGAGTGTCGCGATACTCCGAGGTGTCGCGATAGGTGGGGTCGGTGTGTCGTGATAGTCCGAGGTGTCGCGATAAGTCCTGAGTGTCGCGATACCTCGAGGTGTCACGATAGGTCTAGCTATGGTGAATTTTGTGGTTCTGTCTTGTGATCCTAGGTGCTCTCGGCCTGCGCAGTGTCGTGGTGCACTCAGAAACGTGATTAGTCGAAGTTTTTGAAGTGTCGCAATAGCTCGAGCTCGATGCCTCGGGGCCTGTGCAAAAAGATTCTGTACCTTCTGAGCTTGTTGGAGATGGTGATGGAGCTGGTACCTGCAAGAAACATGCAAAAAACACACAACACAAATGCACGCGCTCGCTCTCTCTCAAACTCGCACACAACAAATGAGGAGAATGACAAGGAAGAGGGAATATGTAGTGGAGAAGGAGGTGGAGGTGGAGGTGGAGATGGAGGTGGAGAAGAAAACCAGAAATTTACCTACTACTTACCATTCCAACGCGTCCTCGCTACATCTTACCATCACACGCTCGTCCTCAAAGCTCGAATCCCCAGCAACGGCGCCAAAATTTGGTGTAGCTCAGTGATGAGTAGCACCTCCTTTGATGTCAATCCGGGGAGACATGAGAATGGTATGAAGACCTCGAGCAAGTGAAGGCACAAATGTGTGAGTGAGAAGCACACAAACATGCACACACATACACACGCACGCACACACACGGCAAGAACAAAGAGAGTAAGACAATGGAATCACTTCTATTGCAACAAAGTTCTCATACAAGCTCAAAACTACAAGAAGCTCTCCAAAAATGAGCTCCCTAGCTCTATTTATAGTTTTTTGACTAGCTTTGGCCCTTTCCAGACCTAGTGTCCGGCCTAGTTAAAAATTAGGTCCCAGGGCTTATTTGAGGGCTCAAACGAGATCTAAAAAATATGAAAATTGGCAGGCAACTACTTCTAAGGCTCCTCAAGCTCGAGGACTCCTCGGCTTGTACAAAAATGGAGCTACAAAAAGGTGAAATGATATTTACAAGGGTTTTTAGTGATAAGAATCACTTTTAACATGATGTAATGATTTGGAAAAAATGATGGGTTGCCTCAGTGCTAGATCTGCATGTATGCTCGTAATTGCTTCATCTGCCAGCCTCAGTGCTAGATCTGCATGTATGCTCGTAATTGCTTCATCTGCCAACACTCTCCCCCCCCTAGGGTCTGTCGTCTCTGACAGACCTTTGCTCTTCGGTCTTATCAATGTAGTGTTGCAGTATGTCCGTTGCCACTTCTTGTTCTTTTATCTGCGGTCCCTTGACCAAGTCTCTCTGCAGGGCCTCCCGGTCAACTACTCCTGGTATGTCCGGTTGTGGCGTTGTGTAGAGCTCTGAATGCATCGTTTGTTCGCATGCGAAGAGCTGTAGCAAATGAGTGGGCCGTGGCACGAATACTTCTGAGTGTGCTTCCCAGAACCCCGTGGTGAACATATCATCAAAATTTTGCTTATAGCAGGCAGGGAGATATCTGATTCGTGTGTGCCATGCATAAGCAACTTGTATGCTCGGGGTTGTGCTCATATCATATAGTAGGTCATAATTACCATTAACGAAGCCCGGGATTGGTGGCTGAATATTACGTACATTTTGGAAGATCTTTAACACCACTTGCATCATGTCAAGTATCTTGAGCAACATCTGTGCGGCGACGTCGGGCATGGGGTGGAGACGTGGCATCCAATGTCTGATGGTAGCCATCATGTAGGCGACAGTAGGTGTGCCGGTTGGGGGTGCAATGGCAGGGTAATTGAGCCATTCTCTGCAATTGGCATTGTTCTTGACTTTTATCGCAAATGCCTTCCATGATCTTCTCCGTTGCACTGGCCCGTAGCAATTGTTATACTTCAAGTGCATGGGCGCGTGATCCCATGTTCGTAGCATCTCTGGATAGGTTTCCAGTAACTTTTGCCTCCAGGTTGGTTGGTGTATGTTCCCTTTGCGAGCGTCCTCTGGAATGTCCTCAGGTTCAAATTGGGTCGCGAAAGTAGGGTACTTGTTGGTCTTACGTTTGATCTCGGCGTTGTAGTCTGCCAACAGTACAAAGTATGGTTTATACTGTAACTCTGAACTAGTTATCAGTCTTCTAGGGGCCAGATGTCTGAAGTATTCTGATTGAAGTATGGTTTCTTCAATGGTCTTCATGGCCAACATCTGGTAGGAGATACGTTCTTCATGAGTCCGCCCCATTTCTTCTACCTGTTTCATCCATGCCGATGGGGGTTCCTCATATGTATCCTGTCCCTCATCAGTGATTGTGCCTCCTGGAAAAGGTTGAGGCTCATAAGTATCGTCAAATGTTTCCTCCACTGGGATGATGACTGCTTCTTCTTCTAGTGGCTGATCCGGTGGAGAGGGAGGTCGTTCATACTGTAACAACTTGATCTTCAATTCCGCTATCTGTTACCGTAGCTCAAGTACCTCATTGGTCGTTGAAGGTTCAGGTTCTGGTGAAGTAGCGGCATCGACCATCTCTGTAGATTTGAGTGGGTGTGGTGTAGGCACTTGGGGTCTTTGTAATTCCTTGACTTGGTCTGCTAACTGGTCATGTGCCTCCAAGAGGGTTGCATATGCTTCTAAAGCTTGTTGAATATGTTCTAAGGGAACAGCTTGGAATATGGCAGGGTCTATAGGTGCTCCAGGGGTATTTTCCATGGCTTCTTCTAGATTCTCCTGGTTTTGTTGTTGTAGCCTTTTGTTTTCTTCTTGAGCCGCTGCTAAGTGGCGACGAAGTAGAGTCATGTTTCTTTGTAGACGAGCATTGCGGCCCAATTGATCTCTGAGTTGTTCCTCCATAGCTTTACCTGTCTCTGTATACTTAGCTTCCAGTTCTGCCTTCGATTGTTGGAGGGTAGTCACTTGGTGTTGTAGTGCTGTATTACCTAGTTCCAAGGCATCGACACGTGCTTGGAGTTGAGCCGAGAGATTGCACAGCTCTAAGTTATTTTCTTCCAATAACTTATATTCTTGCTTAAGCTGAGTGGCTGCTTCAACCATGGTGTCTAGTGCATTACTAAATCATGTGGATGCATGGGTAGAGGTGGAACATGCAAAGGGTCGAGAAATGGGAAAGGGAAAAGTGGATGATGTGCCTATGAGTGAAGTGAAATGTGATGATGGTGGAACAGACGTGGTGGTGGGTGCTCCTGTGGATGGTGAAATATCCATGGGATCGGATGTGATAGTGTGTGAAGTGTGAATTGTGAATACGGGAACGGTAGGTGGTGTGTTAGTGGTGGTAGTGAATGTGGGGAAGGTGGGTTGGGGAAGGGACTTTTTATTATAATTGTCAACTTGTTGGAGTATATTTACAAGGTTTGTCCAGAATGAAGGTTGGGTGACTTGGGTTGATTCTGAGGGGGTTAACAGGGGTACAGTGGATAGGGGTTGGGAGGGAGGAAATGTATTGGTGGATGGAAATGGGTGTGTTAAGGTTTGGCTAGTGGCAAGTGGCTGTCCGAGGGCTGGGAGATATGAAGGGTGACCTATTATAGTTTGATCGGTGGCAGGATGACCTATATGGGATTCAAAAAATTGGGTGGAAGTGGTGGATGTAGGTAAATGGAAGGATAGATGAGTAGTGGTGTGTATCATGGTTTCATCATGGGTGGTTATTGGTTGTTCAAGAAGAGTAGTGGGGAAGGGTGCTGAGGGCTGGCTGGGAGGTGATGGTGGAGACGGTATCTGTGTATTTACATCTGGTTCCTCAATGGGAGTTGGGCTGGTCATGTGAACATCTTTTGAGGTTGTGGTAGGCAGTGCGGCAGAGACTTCCATTTGAATCATTTTTCCCCGTCGAGGTCTTGTATCGATCCTTCGTTGGTCATATGGAGGTGTATCACGATAAACCATGGTCCTCATGGCTTCTCCTATTCCACATGTTTCTGCCAAGAGATTCAATGATTCGACAAAATGCGGGTCGACATTCTCCGCTTGCAGCATCTGGTTCACTAGTGCTCTATTTGCTTCTTCCGATAACTTGTGTCTTTTCTGTACCTGCTTGATTGTCTTGTAGAGCCGTTTGAATTGTGTTGTGTAGGCAGGAGCTTCCTCTTCACTGTCCTCTGGCTCATTTCCTCGTGCTTCTTCCTGATTCTGTGTACTTTGAGCATGAGGATGTTGTGTCTCATCTTCCCAATGTACCCTTCTTGCCTCTCCTTGTGGCTGTTCTCTTTGGGATGATGATCCAGGACCGGCATTGTCAGAAAAACACTCACTATCAGATAGGTTGGCATTCTGCAAGAAGTTTTCAAAGTCAAAATTGGGATCCTCTGCTAATGTGGCCATGGATGCAAACTCAGCATCGGTGGGAAGTGGAGGGGCAGATGGAGTGGGTTGTATCCTATCGCCTGATTGTGTTCCTTGGAGATGGATGGTGAAAGGGTCTACTCGAGCCTCATCTCTAGGGGAGGCTTCTGTGGTGGCCTCACGGGGAATGAGAACCTGGGAAAGCGAGCCACGCATTCTTTTTGTAGGTTGTACTCCTGACTTCCGTCCCTTGAAGAATTCTAGTTGTGAATATTTGAGGGCCCTTGCGATCGGCACATCATATGCAAGGCATCTATAGATAATTCTGGTAATCGCACAGCAGCCATTCAAGGTATGCTTCCTCGCGCCCCGCTTGTCTGCTTCATATAGCTGGTCCAAGATCCATACAGGCATTTTAATTGGCAAGCTTCCAGTCTCTGCTAGGTACAGTCCATACCATATTTTCTTATGTGGTTGGGTGAAACGGTCTTGAGCTGGAAATGCGAAGTGCTGAAGGCACATCCGCAGGGGTATGTCGATGTTGGGGGTGAGGGCACACATTTCCTTTAACTTCTTGATTCTGTTGTTCTTCATCGACTCTGGTATCAAAGGATCTCGATCAGAGGGAACGTGGGTGCCATACATCTGAAGAGCTTCCCTGATTAAAGTAACATTCAACTCAAACTTCTTCATTTCTTCCTGGTTTGATAGAGAGGGCACCAGGAATGTGCCTGAATGATCCTTATCTCCAGTCGGCTTTAGTGTGGCTATCAAATAGTAGCACCTAAGAAAATCCGGCCTAGGCAAAGCTGCACTAAAGTAGTCTTGCAAACCCGCTTTCTGCCAAATATTCTGAAGAGGATCTGCATTCTGTATGTTTCAAATTCTCTCGAGAAGAATTGAAATGTCCACCAGACGCCACCGAATTCCAACTTTGACTCCCAGATGTGGTCGGCATCTCCCAAGTCTCCAGGCATCTCATTGAACCAGTGAGAATGCCCCTTCACTCTTTCTGTTAGGCCATTTGGTGGATCTGAGATAGGAATTCTTCTCACGTTCAAAAGCTCTTCAGGCCTTGCTGTCAGTGGGGCTTCCACATGCATGGTATCCCAATTGCTTTGAGTGCTAGTGCCTGCTTGAGAGCTCGTGCCTGCTGCTGCTGCCATGGGAATCGTGTGCTTATCTGCTAGAAGAAGAAAGGCACATTAGTGTTGCATAGGAAACAGGATGTAATGGTGTTCCCTTCACAATACTAACATGACAATCCCGATGGTTAGTGGTTAGAGGTGAAGTGTTTGTGATAGATATGAGTGGTTATTAGAGGTTAGTATTATCCTAGATGCATACTTTGGTTATGCAATGGACTCAGAATGCACCTTCATCAGAGTGGATGGATTTACATGATTGGGTGAGGGGGTTTGATACACGGTTTAAGTCTCCAAGCCTTGATGGAGGATTCGTAGCTCTTAGAGCTAAAGACAGGCAAAGATTTATGAACTAGGTTGTGATGGATTTGGGACCTTTTGGGTACCCATTTCCAGACATTCCTCGGTTTGGTTGAGTGTGGGTTAGGGTGGTCTTTAGGTAGAGTTCCTGCGTTGTTTTTCGAGAGGACTTGTGGGTGATGAATTATGTTAGTGACTAGAGTTGGAGCTATTTGGGCACGTAAACAGGCCTTGGGCACCCATATGATTCTAGCATTGGGGCTAGCCTTCATTGACCGCTTAGGGACCCAAATAGACGTGGTGTGCCTAGGAGGTTGCCTAGGGTACTCCTTCACTTGTGTCCGTGATGGTGTGGCTTTTGTGTTGCCTCCTCGAGAGCCTGCTACTAGAGCTGTGGGTTTTCCATCCTTGCGTATCCAGATCTGCTTTGCGCCACGAGGTATTCCATGTTGCACTAGTTGGCGCTCCTGCTTCTTGATCAACGGCCTCCTTCGTGTTGTATGATGTTTGGTCTGCAAGTTTAGAATCTCCTTTGGCCCAGCTTCGAACTCCTCATTGACTCCTGTACCTTTGGTAAGATTGACAATCCTCTGCACCATAGAACTTTGGACAAGAACAGCATCATTATCTTTATGTGGATTCCTGGAGGGACCAGGAGTTGGTGCCTGTTCTATTGATTTGAGTGCTTGATTTTCTAATTCAATTGTAAGACGGCTTTGGCCTACCCAAGCCTGAAGAAGTCCACTTCTTAGGTTGAGGTTGACTGCGTGATCGTAGATCCAGTCTTGGCCCAAAACCAGAGGTTCGGTAAGATCCTCGTCTTCACATACTAGCACTTTTTGCTCGCATGAGGACCTCTTGTATGTAGAGGGGAAGTTCCACCTCTCCCATGCAAGAGGTTTCAACACCTCCTAATCCTATCAGATATGCT
Source organism: Ceratopteris richardii (assembly GCA_020310875.1). NCBI lineage: Eukaryota > Viridiplantae > Streptophyta > Polypodiopsida > Polypodiales > Pteridaceae > Ceratopteris > Ceratopteris richardii. The sequence goes on from CM035435.1 coordinate 152,930,758, forward strand.
TCTAGGGGTTTTTACCTCCATTTGCAGCTGCTAGCAATAAGAAAGCTGAACTGCACTAGTGGCTGCTCCTGAATCAATTAAAGCTCTCACGCTTGCTGTGCTATCTCTTTGTCCTATTTCTAGGGTCACAAAAGGTCGCCGATCAACTATCGTATGGGTCCGCTTACCTGAAGCCTCACACATGGCAATGTGATAACCATGAGCTCCATGATTGTCAGTCATGGCCTGATCTCTACCTTGTCTTCGCAGTTTCATTCGTCGAATGCGTTCTAAAGCTTCCGCTTGTGCTTCTTCACGAATTCGCTTTTCCTCCTCCCTGCGTTTCTTTGCAGTGTTAAGTCGATTGAGCATTTCTTCAGTTAAGGGTTCTTGATATAGCTTGACTCTACATCCGCTTATGTAACTTGGTAGGATGTCACCCTCTAGAGTGGCTAGTTGTACTTCTCCACTTGTGGAGATCCTATTGATAATCATTGGTCCATAGCCTCTTTTCTCTAATTTTCGTGCATGTTGCTTCAATGTGTAGACTAGGACTAGGTCTCCTGCTTTCAAGCCTTTATCCTTCACATGGGTATCAAAATATGCCTTTTGCCTCTTCTTCGCTGCATAGATTCCTACTACCGCTCTCAATCGTGTCTCACCTAGACGTTCGAGATCAAAGATTCGAGAGGAGAGTTCATGACCTATCGAGTCATACTCTTGTGCTACTTTCAATGTAGGTATCAGAAAGTCCAAGGGTAGCACCGCATTCTGACCGAACACCATCTGAAAGGGTGTGGCATGGAGTATCGTTTTATAGGCCACTCGATATGCCCAAACAACATGGTATAGCTGTTTGTCCCAATCAGAGCGTTTATTGTTCACTAATTTCGTCAGTACATTGCATAGGATCTTATTGGTGCTCTCAGCCTGGCCATTAGCTTGTGGATGATAGGGGGCAGATTTCTTATGTGTCACCGAGAATTCTTGGAGAAGGTTTTCTATGACTTCATTCAAGAAGTGTGTGCCTCTATCACTTACCAACTCTATTGGCAATCCGTACCTCGTGAACACATTTTCAAATAAGAATTTTCTTGTTTGGGCATCATTTTTTGTAGTAGCTTTCGTCAGTACATTGCATAGGATCTTATTGGTGCTCTCAGCCTGGCCATTAGCTTGTGGATGATAGGGGGCAGATTTCTTATGTGTCACCGAGAATTCTTGGAGAAGGTTTTCTATGACTTCATTCAAGAAGTGTGTGCCTCTATCACTTACCAACTCTATTGGCAATCCGTACCTCGTGAACACATTTTCAAATAAGAATTTTCTTGTTTGGGCATCATTTTTTGTAGTAGCTTTCACTTCTACCCACTTGGTTAGATAGTCTGTGGCCACGATGATATATTCAGCATGTGAGCCCTTAGTTGGGGGATTAATAGGACCTACAAAGTCTATTCCCCACTTAGAGAATGCACGTCCGCCCATCATAGGCTTCAGTGGCATCTCATCTTTGCGTATAGGATACTGGGTTCGCTGACAAATCTCACACCTCTTCACATAGGTATGTGCATCCATGTGAAGGGTGGGCCACCAAAAGCCTGCAAATAGAATTGCTTTGATCACCCTATCTGGACCAAAGTGTCCTCGTGCTACACCCTGGTGAGCAATTTCCAAGATCTTTAGATATTTACTCTCATGAACACATAGTCTCAGGTAACCATCTTTTCCGCGCTTGTATAGATTATCACCAATGAGTGAGTAATCTAGGGCCTCTTGTTCTAGACTTCTTTGTCTCGTCCGGGTCATATCTTGAGGGAATGTTTTCGTCCTCAGAAACGCCACTAATGGCTCGCTCCAATCTGGCACTAGAGACACGCGATAAAGGGTGGCATGTTCCACTGGTGGCTTAGTGCGAAAAATTGGGCATTCCTTGCACATTCTATGGACGTCTGCTTCCATAGTTGGCCAGTACACTCCAAGTCTCCTCAATGTTTGTAGGGTTCGTTGTTTTGAGTAGTGTTGCTCTAATGCACCTACATGTGCTAATTGCAACCACTTCGCGTGCTCGTCTTCTTCCACACAACAAGCCAAGATTCCTTGATCCGTGTGCTTGTACATACTTCCTGCCATGATGTGATACTTTTGGGCTTTTACTACCTCTCTATCCTGTGTGGCCATTACTGAGTGGTTAGGTCCGTAGGTTAATACTGGCACTAATGGCTTAGCCCACTGCGGTACAACTTCCAAGTTAAACAAGTAAGCATCAGGTAAGTCATCTGACACTCCTTGTGGGGCTTCTCTTGATGTGAGCCTTGAGAGATGATCTGCTCTCAGGTGAGTTCTGCCTTTCCTCACTACTACCTCAAAGTCATACTCCATTAGTAAGAGAAACCATCTTACTAATCTGCCTGTATTACATGGCTTGTTTACCAAGTACAGTAGAGCTTGGTGATCAGTAAAAAATTTGAACTTATTTGCAAGCAAATAATGTCTAAACTTTTTAACAGCATATACCATGCCTAGTCCTTCTCTCTCCGTAGTAGTATAATTTCGTTCAGCTGCATTCAACTGTCTACTGGCATAGGCAATTGGAAGATCCATATTACCTTCACCGGTAGGTTGTGTGAGTACACACCCAATAGCATAATTGGATGCATCCACGTGGACATGGAATGGCTTATTCCAATCCGGTGTGGTCAAGATTGGTGCTGAACACAATCTTCGTTTAAGCTCATTGAAGGAATTCTCACATTCGTCAGTCCATTCAAAGTTAGTCAACAGTCCATACAGAGGCTTTGCTATGATGGCATACATGTGTATAAACCGTCAGTAATAACCACAATGCCCCATGAAAGCTTGTACTTCCTTGACATTCTTTGGCCTAGGTAACTCCGCTATGGCTCTCACTTTCTCTTCATTAGTGGATATGCCATTCTTTGACACTATGTGTCCTAGAGTCTTGCCTTGCCTGACCATAAAAACGCACTTTTCGGGGTTCAGGCAGACCTGATATTCTCTACATTTGTCAAAGATTTGTCTGAGTTCAGGAATGTGGGTTTGTCTAATGTTAGAATGAGCACAAAGATCATCAACATAGACTTCTAAGTTCTTCCTCAGGAACTCTTTAAATACATGGCACATCAGCCTCTGGAAGGTAGCTGGTGCATTGGTAAGCCCAAATGGCATTACTCTAAAGGCAAATATGCCCCATTCAGTGGCAAAAGTCGTCTTATATTGATCTTCTGGAGCTATGGCTACTTGATTGTAGCCAGAGAACCCATCCAGGAAGCTATACACTTCTTTGCCTGCTACCCTTTCTAATAGATGCTCAGTGATAGGAAGAGGATAATTGTCTCTAATCGTGGCGGCATTAACTTTTTTAAGGTTAATACACACACGCAGTTTTCCATTTTTCTTGGGCACCACTACAATGGGGGATACCCACTCAGTGTGCTCAATTTCATAGATGAATCCGGCTTCAACCAGTCTATCGATCTCCATCTTTGCAGCATAGTTATCATTGTATGTGGAGGGCTTCTGCTTCGAGGGTTTGGCGTCTGAGGTCATGGGGATTGTATGTGAACATATATCAGGGTCTACCCCTTTCAAGTCCTTATAACTCCAAGCAAATACATCTCGGTATTCTCTTAGCAAGGCTATTAGCTCTTGTTCTTCCTCTTCTGTCAGGTCATGACCTATGTATGTGCATCTTTCTTCTCCTTCCTCGATGGCTACAACTATTTTCTTGGTGGTTTCCTTGCTATCATAGGCTTCTCCTGCTTGTGCCTCACGTTTAGGCATTCTTATCATGACTCTCCTATCGTCTATCTCATATTTTTTAAAGTTTTCAGGGACCTCAAACAAGGATTCTTCTACCTCCGGAGTGACTTCCTTCTTCTTTCTTTTCTTTCCTCCGCTCTTAGTAGCTACTTGTGTGGCTAACCTCACCTCATTTGTAAGCTCTCCGTGCCTCTGGGGTTGAAATTCTACTTCATAGAAGTATTCTTCATCTGATGCAAAAGGTGGGTCCATAATGATTGACTCTAGATCGGAGTCACTCGCATCCTCAAATGCATCAGGGCTAGGTTCACATTCTTCTAAAACTGCATCTCCCATGATTGGCTCTATTGAAAAGACTGAAATGTCATAGCCATCCTCATCACAATGAGGTGTCCACTGCTCTTCATTGATGGCTACATCCATTGTTGCTAGGATTTCTGCCCAGCCATGGGGTTCAAATTCCTCATCAGGAAAGACTACAGGTGCATAGGCTGGGTCTTGAACTGATCTATGGTTTTCTTTTGCACCTACCTCTCTGGCTTTCTCTCTCTTCTCTTCTTCTACTGCTACCTTACACATCCATAAGTGGGTGTCTTCATGCATCCACGAGGATCCGGATCCTATGGAATGCACAGACTCAGTCTCATCTTTGGCTCTATGGATGGGATTCCATTGAATAGGCGGTACGTCTCTATGAGAGTAATCCTTAAGATTGACTTTGGTTGTAACACCTAGATGTTGCAAATACAAGGAATTGGTTCCCCAATCCTGGACTACTTGCAATTGCCGCATAAATGGCCTTCCCAAAATCATCTCATAGGCTTGGTTTTTGCTAAAGTCGCATATAGCAAAAGTATGCTCAAACTCAACCCCACATGTAGTGAGAGTTATTCCTTCTAGCAATCCTAAGGGCCTTTCAATATGACCATCGGCCATCTACAATTTCATTCTCGTTGGTCGGAGTGCTGGCTTGCCCCAACGCTTCCAAAGGGAAGTTGTAGCAATTGCAACTCCTGCACCTGAGTCCAAAATCGCCTTGGTTGTGTAACCCTGATGGGTAACTGGGAGATAGGTATTTCCTTCTTCTCCTTCACTCATGTCTCCTATCTTATCCAATGGTATTTCAGGCACTGTTCTATGAGATCCTACTTGGGAGCGCGATTTCGCTATGTCTGGCACTTGTTTGGCTACATGTTTCCACACTTCTGGCTTAACTTTGAGTAGCTCTTCTAAAGTGAGATTGCACTGCACTTTAGTGTTCTTTACTACCTCTGTATTCCTAGGTATGATAGAATCTTCATTTCTTATCATGACTGTGGGCGCTCTCAGATAAGTAGACTTGGTTTCCCATGGGCCTGTGAAATGTGGTAATTCTTGTAGAGAATTAGACTCACAGTCTAATCTCTCTTGAGAGTGGGTGCTCTCATGCTCCTCATAAATGGATAGGATGTCCTGTGGAAATTGATCGTGTGCATCATCCACAAGTTCAATGGGAGGAGGGACTTCACTTTCTTTAGCCCATTTGTCTTCTTGAATCTCTCGTAGGAATTCTGGTGTGAACCGATTCATAGAAGATGATGTGTCTGGCTCCGTAGAGTTAGGCACGTAGGCTTCCTGGGGAGGTAGGCTTACTCTTTCACTTGCCTTGCCCTTATTTTGAGAGGCGGGTTCCTTTTCTGATTGTGCAATCAGCCTCTCTATTCTTTCTAACAGTCCTTCAAAGTGCAATTGCGTCTTAGCTGAACTAGAGATGTTAAAGAGGCGACTGGCTTCAAACATGGTTTGAGCCAATTCCACCATTTTGGCACAGATTTTGGTTCATTCCAGCTCTAATTCTGCTCTAGGGTAGCACTTTTAATGATCAGTTACGTTTGGCCCTTCTTGGATTCTGGCCTGATATGCTCTAAGCATCATGTTTAGGTCCTCGGGAGTGGGATCGGCGAGGATGGATCCTACTCTGGGTGGTGGGTGGGTTAAGGGTGGTGTATTGAAAGGTTGGGGAATGGAAGAAGATGGATTGGCGGTTAAAGGGAGAGGTGGTGGAGGGGTGGTGTGAGAGTGGTTTTGAGATGCGAGTTCACTTATCTTTGCTTTGGTTTCTCTCAAGCTTTCTTCAAGTTTGCTCATCTTTTTGCCCATTGCCTTTTCATTCTTTCACGACTATCCTTCCAGGCTCTAGTCCTCTTCTTGGTTACGCTCTCTGTTTCACTCACCTCGGGGCTCTTTTCGTGACCTACACCTTGGTTTTGCTGCAGTGCTTGGGCTCTCGTGATCACTTGCACAGGTGCAGTGGAAGTCACACTCCCTGTGGAGTCTACTACTAACCCAACGACATTGATAATAGTGATTTTAGGCATGTTATTAGGGTTCTTTGGGCAATCTCGTAGGAGATGCTCTTTTTCGTAGTCTTGATAGAAACCCTGAATTGTAACTGGTTGGGGTTGTGTAGGGGCAGGCAGTGGACAATCACGTATAAGGTGATCTCCCTGACATCTGAAGCATGGTCCTCTAGGAAATGGGGGTCGTACCTGCCTAGGTTGAGGTCTAGAGTTGGGGTTTGTGTACATGACATTGGCATACTCAGGCTCCCCACTATTTTCACTTGGGTCCTCATAATAGTATGACTCGTTATGCTCGGGTGACTGCATGTAGTAAGCCTGTGGACTATCAATATGTGTGGAGTCAAAACTATGGTCACTTGGATCACTGTCTGATAGCAATGGGGTGACTGGGACTATGGCTCTGTTTGGATTTTCTTCAGTAGATGCATATTTCACTGGGATCACATTGGTTGGAGCAGGGGGTTGCTGTACTAGGACTGGTTGAGGTCTCTGCTGCCCTTGATAGGGTGGCTGATAAGTTTGCTGTGGTCTGTTGTATTGTTGTGGTGGGTACTGATTCTGGTATCTACCCTGTTGTGGATATGGCTGAGGGTAATTTTGCCTAACAATTTGTTTGTTATATGGGCAGTCTTGTGCAGTGTGGTTGGTGTACCTTCGCTCTATGGTGCAGTACTGGCTACTAGGATTCGCCTGGGGTTGGGCCATAATGGGACATACATTTGCCATATGGTCACCTCCACAAGTGTAGCACCGCTTAACTGGGGCAAATCTCGGAATTTGTTTGCTAGAGGCACCTAGTTTCTGAGCTACCTTCTCTGCAAGTTCCTCAATGGATGTGGATTGACGAGTTGTGAGTGTGAAGAGAGATGGTGGATGCAATCCAAAGATGAGTAGGTGCTGCTACAACCAGCTTCACACCAGCCAACTGAGACTTCAGAGTTGATTAGTAGACCCTTTAAGCTTCCTAAATCCACCAAAATATCAGACAAGTACTTTGGAACATGTATCCCAAAAGTTTAAGTCAAGATAGACAAGTTGCGAGATGACTAGCTCCCAAAACTTGCTATTTTTGGACATACACCTGCTGGAAAAAATGAACAGTGCTCTCAACCTCGTAGGAATTAGAAAAATTCCTTTTGGGCATAGCAAATAGACTTAGCAAGCTTCCCAATCCAAGTTAAAACACTTCAAATGATGGACTGAGCACTGAGAACAAGTTTCATCAATTTCTGGAACCTCCCCACAATTCTCGAGGCTCTGCAGAGATAGACCAGTGAGCAGTAAAATGCAGATATCTCCAAAAGTATTAATCCAATGACCTTGAAAATTTATATGCACAAAGTAGACAGTAAGAGCTAGTCAACACACTTAAAAACACTTAAAAAAGTTCAGTGAAACTCGAGATATGACCTTCTGAAGTTACTGCTCTGAGTGAGTATAGCAGAGAACAAAACAGAGAAGTAGATGATGATAAATGTATAGATTCACATATGATTACAACCACATTGGCAATGAATCTTTGCACAATGGGAGTAGAATGATAGAGCTATGGAGTAAGCTCTTCAATCTCTACAAAATGACATGAAGTGGTCACGTACAAGGCTTGCTAATTGCCTCTTCCTTCTTGCTCCTTTTATAGCTATTCTTGGAGGGAGTTTTGAATTCGAATTCGAATGGCTCCACCTAAAAGTGATCCCCAAAGTTATATTCCCTCAGCTCCAAAATTCGTGATTTTAGGTAGATAGGGCCACGACTTTTCTTTTACATCATGGATGAGGTAAGCTATACTCTTCCTTTTTCTTTTTTCAATTACAAGAGATAAAAATGAACTCTTTTACAAGAGGTGTTCACATGACTACTCATGTGACTTACAAAAGAGGATAATATCAAATATATCAAGCATGTAGGCTTGGGTAAAATGCACCAACAGCTCCCCCTCAAGCCGAACATGCTTGGCCTTCAAATAAGTCTTCAATTGTCCTTGATTTCCTGCAAGCCAATCATCAACTTGAATCTACTTAACTTCGTACCATCAAGAGCTTTCGTCGACATGTCTGCACATTGCATATCTGTAGAGACGTAGGATAGTTGAATATCCTTGCTCATTAGCTTCTCCCTTACATAATGGTAGTGGACTTCAATATGCTTGGTTCTAGCATGGTATACTGGATTAGCTGCTAGATGTAGTGAGCTTGTGTTGTCACCAAAAATGTGAGGTGTTGAAGAATGAAGTCCAAGATCTGTGTACAAAGATTTTAACCACATGATTTCTTGAGCTGCATTAGCCAAACCTCTATATTCAGCTTCGGTAGAAGATAATGCCACGGTTGGTTGCTTCTTCGAAGACCAAGAAATGATTTTTGAACCTGCAAATGATATATATCCGGATGTGCTTCTTCTATCATCTCTAGATCCGGCCCAATTTGCATCTGAGTAGACCTTTAGCTCAATATCTGAAGTATATGAATAGAACAAACCTTCATTCATGGTCCCCTTTAGGTACTTGAGGACTCTCTTGGCCGCTTCCATATGTGGTCTTCTCGGCTTATGCATAAATTGACTCAATATGCTAACACTATAGCATATATCCACCCTTGTGAGTGTTGCATAGTTCGAACTTCCAACCAAGCTTTGATAGCTTGTGATGTCTTCAATTGGCTCTCCTTCATAAGCACTAAGCTTATGATTTTGCTCCATAGGTGTACCTGCACACTTGGTATTTTCCATCTTGAACTTGATGAGCATGTCATGGACATACTTCCTTTGTGTGATGTATATACCTGAATCTGTGTAGATCAACTCCAATCCAAGAAAATAAGTGAGTTGTTCGAGGTCACTTATTTTGAACTCCTCCTTCATTTGACTCTTTACCTGTTTGATTCCTTCAAGATCATTGCCTGTGATAATAATATCATCAACATACACACATAAATAGATCACTTCAGATCCATTCCTTTTTATGAACAAAGAGGTATCTGCCTTGCTAGCTTTGAATCCTTGGTCCTGCAAATAAGTAACCAATCTGAAATTCCAAGCTCTTGGAGCTTGCTTCAATCCATACAAAGCTTTCTTTAGTTTGCATACATAGTTAGGATGATGTGCATCCTCATATCCAGGAGGTTGTGCCATATACACTTCCTCAGAAATCCATCCATTCAAGAAAGCATTCTTTACATCAAGTTGATAAAGATTCCAATTTCTAGATGCAGCAAGACTAATGAGAACTCTAATTGTAGGCATTTTTGCAACAGGAGAGAAAGTCTCCTCATAATCAATACCATGGGTTTGAGCAAACCCTTTAGCAACTAACCTTGCTTTGTGTCTATTTATACTTCCATTTGGATTCCTCTTGATTTTGTATATCCATCGAGATCCGATTATCTTCATAGATGGCTTGTTAGGTACAAGCTCCCAAGTGTCATTCTCCTTCAAGGCTTCCATTTCTTCATCCATTGCATCTCTCCAAGCTTTCTTGCTTTGTGTTTCTTCAAATGTGGTAGGTTCTTCATTGGTTGAATCCTTTGCAATGTAGATTGAGTGCTTGGTGACCAAAGAAGTATCATAACCAAACCTCTCTGGTTTCTTCTTCTCCCTCGAAGACCTTCTAAGTGGTTGATGTGAGCTCTCGGGTCCATATGTAGCATCCTGCATCTTTGCTTTTCCTTTGTTATTCCATAGCTTTAGTCTTTCCAAGTCTTCTAGGACAATCTCCGAATTGGCTCCTTTGGTTGAAGTGATGGAAAGTCTTCATCCAAGTCGTAAGGCAGCTTCACTTTCCTGTCATCATCAAACCATGGTTTGTTTTCATCAAAAATTACATCTCTACTCACAGAAAATCCTTTATTGGTTGGATTGTACAATCTATATCCTTTTTGGTTTTGATCATAACCAATGAATACACACTTCTCTGCCTTGGGATCCAATTTCCCTCTTACTTGAGAAGGAATGTGAGCATAGGCTAAGCATCCAAAGATTTTGCAATGCTCTAGACTAGGTCTTCTTCCATTCCACACTTCATATGGAGTGGTTCCATCTAGTGACTTAGATGGAAGTCTATTTATGAGATATGTGGCTGTCGACACAGCCTCTGCCCATAGGTAGTTTGGCAATCCCTTTTCGTTGAGCATGGACCTTGCAGCTTCGACAATAGCTCTGTTCCTCCTCTCTGCTACACCATTGAGTTCGGGTGTATACCTTGTAGTGACTTCCCTTTTAATGCCTCTTTCATGCAAGAAGGCATCAAATTCAGAAGAGAAGTATTCTCCTCCACCATCTGATCTGAGTCTTTTCAAAGTCCTACCTGTTTGATTTTCAACAAGAGCAATATACTTCTTAAAGCAATTAAACACTTCATCCTTGTGCTTCATGAAAAACAGAATGGTCCACCTGCTACAATCATCTATGAAAGACACATAATATCTTGAGCCTGATATAGATGGCTCCTTACTTGGACCCCACACATCTGTGTGCACTAGATCCAAAGGATTTTGATACATATATCCTTTCTTATTGAAAGGTTGTCTATGAGCCTTGCCGAGTTGACAAGCTTCATACTTATAAATCATGTGTTGCCTTGTGATATTAGGCAAACCAAGTACACTTTGGTCCCTACAAATCTGTTTGAGTGTCCTCTCACCAATGTGAGCAAGCCTTTTGTGCCATATCTCCAACTCTGTAAGAGTTTGAGATCCATAGCTAAACAAAGCTATGTTCTTTGTATCTTCCACTTCAAAAGTGAAAAGCCTTCCTGTCTTTTCTCCTTTGGCAATCCTTCGAAAGCCTTGCCTTGGGTCTTCAACATATGCTCCAAATCGGTTGAATCTAACCTGCAATCCTTTTTCAACAATCTGTCCAACACTTATTAAATTTTTGGTAATTGTAGGGACATACAAGACTTTGCTTAAGAGGTTCATATTCCCATCTGATGTCTTCACATTACCTATCTTCTCCACTGAGTGCTTTGTATCATCTCCTGTCTGCACTTCATGCTTGTTATGAGGATCTTCCAAATCAGAAAGTAAAGCCACATTTCCTGCTACATGGTTCGAGCATCCCGAATCAATGTAAAATATGTGATCATCATCCTTACCCTTCTTTGTTGATAGACTCATAATCAATAATGAATCTTCTTGACTTTGGTCCTCTGCATAGTTATTGTAATCTCTTCTTCCTCTATGGCCACTTTGATAGTTGTTGTTGTTGTTGTTGTTGTAATTGTTATTGTAGTAGTTGTTGTTGTTGTAGCCTCCATTGTATCTACCTCTATTTGATCCATAGCCACCTCTATTGAATCCTCTTCCTCTTGAGTTCCTCGGTTTCCTGAAACATTCTTCAGTAGTATAGTTTGATAAGCCACATATGTTGCAACGTTGAGACGATTGGAATCTCCCCCTGCCTTGGTTTCCACCTCTGCCTCTTCCTCTAGCTCTTCCTCTACCTGCAAAGTTTGCTTGGAAAGAGCTTCCTTCATCTTCATTCTTCCTATTCTTTGACTTGTCCTTGACCTTAGCTTTATCATAATATAAGGCAAAAGTTTGATTACCTCTTGAGGACTCACCACCTTTGCTAATCTTTGCTTCATGAGTGAAGAGTTGGCCCATGAGTGTGTTGAGGTCGGGTACATGCATATCCATGTATAAATCCATGGCTGTTGTGAATGACTCCCACTTGTCGTCTGCTTTGATTCCATTCATGATTTGTCTTATGATTTGCTCCTCTTCAATAACCTCTCCAATGCTTCCAAGTTGGTCGGAAATCTCCTTCATCTTTGTGACATAATCAGTCACATTTTGCTTCGGGCTTTTCTTCATTGTTGTGAACTCCATCCACAATTGGTTCTTCCTTGCTCGAGTGTTGGAAGAGAAGAAAGAAGCAAGTGCATTCAAGGTCTCTCTTGATGTCTTGCATCCCTTGACATGAGGTAAAAGAAAATCAGAGATTGAGTTTAGAATATAGGACCTTGCAAGTGCATCCTTCGAACACCAATTCGAAAGTCCTTCCACTTCTTCATGTGATGGTTGCCCTTTGTTCCTCATGGTTGGCATTGCTTCATCTCCGGATATGAATCCATATAGATTCCTCCCTTGAAGGTAAGCCTCCATCCTAAGAGACCATGCCGGATATTTGTTTCGATCCAATTTGTCAATTGTTGATGGAAATCCATCTCCCATGTTGCTTGACTATGCTCTGATACCACTGTGAAGAGAGATGGTGGATGCAATCCAAAGATGAGTAGGTGCTGCTACAACCAGCTTCACACCAGCCAACTGAGACTTCACAGTTGATTAGTAGACCCTTTAAGCTTCCTAAATCCACCAAAATATCAGCCAAGTACTTTGGAACATGTCTCCCAAAAGTTTAAGTCAAGACAGACAAGTTGCGAGATGACTAGCTCCCAAAACTTGCTACTTTTGGACATACACCTGCTGGAAAAAATGAACAGTGCTCTCAACCTGGTAGGAATTAGAAAAATTCCTTTTGGGCATAGCAAATAGACTTAGCAAGCTTCCCAATCCAAGTTAAAACACTTCAAATGATGGACTAAGCACTGAGAACAAGTCTCATCAATTTCTGGAACCTCCCCATAATTCTTGGGGCTCTGCAAAGATAGACCAGTGAGTAGTAAAATGCAGATATCTCCAAAAGTATTAATCCAATGACATTGAAAATTTATATACACAAAGTAGACAGTAAGAGCTAGCCAACGCACTTTAAAACACTTAAAAAAGTTCAGTAAAACTCGAGATATGACCTTCTGAAGTTATTGCTCTGAGTGAGTATAGCAGAGAACAAAACAGAGAAGTAGATGATGATAAATGTATAGATTCACATATGATTACAACCACATTGGCAATGAATCTTTGCACAATGGGAGTAGAATGATAGAGCTATGGAGTAAGCTCTTCAATCTCTACAAAATGACATGAAGTGGTCACGTACAAGGCTTGCTAATTGCCTCTTCCTTCTTGCTCCTTTTATAGCTATTCTTGGAGGGAGTTTTGAATTCGAATTCGAACGGCTCCACCTAAAAGTGATCCCCAAAGTTAGGAGATATTCCCTCAGCTCCAAAATTCGTGATTTTAGGTAGATAGGGCCACAACTTTTCTTTTACATCATGGATGAGGTAAGCTATACTCTTCCTTTTTCTTTTTTCAATTACAAGAGATAAAAATGAACTCTTTTACAAGAGGTGTTCACATGACTACTCATGTGACTTAGAAAAGAGGATAATATCAAATATATCAAGCATGTAGGCTTGGGTAAAATGCACCAATAGTGAGGCTACTAGAGCTATCAGAATCCTTATAAATTTTTGATAGTTCTAACTCCTCACCTAGATTGTCCTCAATGTCTATGCACATGCGCACACACTCTTCTATTGTTCTGGGGTCCTTCAGATACACATATGACCTGAGCTAGTGCTCAACAATCCATCTAAGAACAAGGCCACTTGCTTGGCTGGTGTGGGTAACTCCGGCATCGGGCATCTCTCTAGGTATTGCCTAAACCGTCTTCCTGCTAGTCTGACCGTCTCTTGAGGTGTTTGCTGAAGCTATGAATTAGTGAGGAAGTGTTGTGCCTGATCCCACTCTTAGAAAACTCAATGATAAATGCCTCTAAGAGCTGGTCTATGTTTCTGAAATGCCTCTCGTTCAGTGGTTGGAACCACGTGAGGGCAGTGTTCCTAAGGGTTAGACCAAAAGCATTATATTGTGTGAATAGGTCCTCTACCTGTTCAGCTTTCAAGACTTGCCTAAACTCTGCCACGTGGTCATAAGGGTCACCAGTGCCATCGAAGTAATTCTTCATGGACTTCACCAGTTGAGTTGGCCGCAGGGTCCTAGTGTGTTCTCTCGGCCTTGGCAAAGGAAAATCATCAGCATTTCTTTGGTTTCTTGGGTCTCTAAATCTCTCGGTTTCCTCTCTATTTGTCCCTGTTCTCCTTCTTTCTCTTCCCTGGGGGTTGGCAAAGCTTACTTCAGGCCTATCTCTACTTCTATCTCCTTGGACTCCATGAGCCTGGGAGGTCCCGGCTCCTTGGTGACCAAAGGACACATTAGACTGTGGTTGGGGAAAAACAAATTCACCCTTCCATGTGTAGGCATGTCTGCCATGCTCGGTGACCATGAAGATTCTCTCTGATGTATTGTCTAGGCAGGTTACTTTGCCTGGGCTATTAGGGTCTTTAAACTCATAGATTGTGAGGGCACTCACTTCTTGAGGTTGAGCAGGTTTATATCTCCAAAAAGCCTCATCGGTTTCTCGGTTTGAAAGCAAATCTATGCTTTTATTATCCTGTGGAATCCACTCTGGAGTCATGATTCTGGTCAAGACAGATTTACCATGGGGAGTTCTTGGCTCTCTCTCTAAATTCCCTTGCTCTATATCACCCATGTCGGTCTCCGCAATCACATTTCCAAACTCATCTGTTCTATCAAGAAGAGTGGTGACTACATATATAGTCCCCTCTTTATCTAGGTATGCTCCATTCTTGAACTTAACTACCGGGTGTTCTAGTCCATGGGGTTGATCGAGGTTCTTAATCTGGATCACAGATCTTCTCAGGCCTTCTTCGTAGATGCGAGCACCTAGACGATTAGTCCTGATGTATTCCAATTGAGTCTTGTAAGGTCCTTCTGGCTTTTCTAGATAAGCCAACCCTGAACTACCTACTGGTCTCTCCATGTGATAGGACATTTCAAAATCACTTGTTTCTGATCATGGGGTGTATGGGTAATCACTCAACTGCTGGGCCCAAGACCTAGCAATGTGATTGACACTAGCTTCAGGAGATCTGAGGCTTTGTCTATCTCTGCCTAAGTGTCTACCTGACCTAAGGTTCATATGCCTGGTTTCTCTACCCCCTTGATCCCAAGTACACTCTCGTTGCAGGTTATTTAACACCAATCACTTTGTTCTTTTTAGTTGATTATTTTGTTTATGATCTTGTCTTATATCACATCGTCAGGAGTACTTAAATGAATTTCGCACTTGATAAGTGATCGATTCAAGTTTACTTTAGTCCCTTAGGGTTTTCGCACTTAAGCCCTACTTAATGCTTGCACTTAGTTGATTAATTCTCTTTGACTTGAATCATGCCTATCGTAGCCCTAATTAATCACCACACCTAAGTCGTGCTTAGCCTAGGCTAGGAATTGACAAAGGAGGGTTGAGAGAACTTCCAACCTCAATTCTCTGGTTGCTCAGACTGCTGCACAAGCCCAGGAAGCCTTCTCCCAAGCTTGATACTCACCCTTGGTAGCTTGCCTTGGACTGCCTTGCTTGCACACAATGTTCCTGCAAAAGTTCACAAGTCAATATGGCTCTATCACCACAAGGGATTGGCTGACACACCTTAACAATTACACGTCCCCCTTGGAGTAACTCACTGTACCCCCCAAAATCTTATGACCACCTAGTTCCACCTAATGGTCAACTTAAAAATACATGTTCTAAAACTCCACGTATGATTCTTACAAAAAACAGCCAAGGTCCACGTAGGATTCTCAACAAGCTTTCCAACGAGACCAAAATCTCATCAATCAGAGTTCGTATGGTGAAGTTATGACCAATCAGGCACTTAGGGGTCAAAACAGGCTCTCAGGGTTCAGGAAATTCCTCACTGGTTTCTAGATCTTTTGCCCACTTCTAAGGCTCTAATATCATCCCAATGTGTCCCAAAACTAAGCCCAATTGTACCTCAATTCACTCATTTAATTCACTTCAAATTTTATGCGTTAAGCCCATGTATCGCGATAGGTCGGGTCGAGGTGTCACGATAGGTGGAAGTGTCGCGATAGGTCGAGGTGTCGCGATAGGTCGAAGTGTCGCAATACTTGGGAGTGTCGCGATAGGTCGAGGTGTCGCGATACTTGGGAGTGTCACGATAGGTCAAGGTGTCGCGATACTTGGGAGTGTCGCGATAGGTGGGGTCGGTGTGTCACGATAGGTGGGAGTGTCGCGACACTTGGGAGTGTCGCGATACTTCGGAGTGTAGAATACTTCGGAGTGTCGCGGTACTTCGGAGTGTTGCGATACTTGGGAGTGTCGCGATACTTGGGAGTGTCGCGATACTCCGAGGTGTCGCGATAGGTGGGGTCGGTGTGTCGCGATAGTCCGAGGTGTCGCGATAAGTTGTGAGTGTCGTGATACCTCGAGGTGTCGCGATAGGTCGAGCTATGGTGAATTTTGTGGTTCTGTCTTGTGATCCTAGGTGCTCTCGGCCTGCGCAGTGTCGTGGTGCACTCAGAAACGTGATTAGTCGAAGTTTTCAAAGTGTCGTGATAGCTCGAGCTTGATGCCTCGGGGCCTGTGCAGAAAGATTCTATACCTGCTGAGCTTGCTGGAGATGGTGATGGAGCTGGTACCTGCAAGAAACATGCAAAAAACACACAACACAAATGCATGCGCTCGCTCTCTCTCAAACTCGCACACAACAAATGAGGAGAATGACAAGGAAGAGGGAATATGTAGTGGAGAAGGAGGTGGAGGTGGAGGTGGAGATGGAGGTGGAGAAGAAAACCAGAAATTTACCTACTACTTACCATTCCAACGCTTCCTCGCTACGTCTTACCATCACACGCTCGTCCTCAAAGCTCGAATCTCCGGCAACGGCGCCAAAATTTGGTGTAGCTCAGTGATGAGTAGCACCTCCTTTAATGTCAATCCGGGGAGACATGAGAATGGTATGAAGACCTCGAGCAAGTGAAGGCACAAATGTGTGAGTGAGAAGCACACAAACATGCACACACATACACACGCACGCACACACACGGCAAGAACAAAGAGAGTAAGACAATGAAATCACTTCTATTGCAACAAAGTTCTCATACAAGCTCAAAACTACAAGAAGCTCTCCAAAAATGAGCTCTCTAGCTCTATTTATAGTTTTTTGACTAGCTTTGGCCCTGTCCAGACCTAGTGTCCGGCCTAGTTAAAAATTAGGTCCCAGTGCTTATTTGAGGGCTCAAACGAGATCTAAAAAATATGAAAATTGGAAGGCAACTACTTCTAAGGCTCCCCAAGCTCGAGGACTCCTCGGCTTGTACAAAAATGGAGCTACAAAAAGGTGAAATGATATTTACAAGGGTTTTTAGTGATAAGAATCACTTTTAACATGATGTAATGATTTGGAAAAAATGATGGGTTGCCTCAGTGCTAGATCTGCATGTATGCTCGTAATTGCTTCATCTGCAAGCCTCAGTGCTAGATCTGCATGTATGCTCGTAATTGCTTCATCTGCCAACACCCTCTCATCTTCTTCGATGGAGGACCCGCCGTTGACAGTCGTCTTTGGAACTCTTGGGCCCTGGACCATACTAGTGCTCATTGAATGGGCACGTCGTATGCTAAGCACCTGTAAATTATTCTTGTGAGAGCACAGCATCCATGAAGTACATTTTTCTGTTTCTTATTCCACCGTTGATGGGCTAGGTGTATTTGATCGATGATCCAGTGTCGTATGTTGATGGTGAGATTCTCTGTCTCCGCCAAGTACAAGCTGAACCATATCTATTTTGGTGGCATAGTGAATCGTTCTTGGGCGGGAAAAGCAAAATGCTGCATAATCGTTCGTAGGTGGAGAGCAATGGTAGGTGTCATTGCTACCATGTCCTTCAATTTGTTGAGATCCTTATGCTTCATCCTACCTGGAACCATTGTTTCTTTCTCAGTGGGAATATGCATGCCTTGCATGTTCAATGCTGCCCGTACCAAATTGAGGGTCAGTTTGAATCTCTTGAGTTCGTTTCCTGGCAATAGTGAGGGTAGCACAAAAGTACTACCGCCTCCCTTGGCCCTGCAAGGAGTGATGGTACTGATAAAATAGGAGCAGCGTAGGAAATCTGGCTTAGGCAAATGTGCCCTGAAATAGCTATCCAAGCCCGTTTTGGTCCATACCGATCGCATCACTTCTGCATTCTAATAGTTCTCAAATTCACGAGTGAAGAAATGGTAGCGTCCCCATTTGCCATTGAACTCAATTTCTGCTTCCCAGAAGTAGGTGCCATCACCCAATGGCCCTGCGACATCACTAAACCAATGAGCGTGTTTCCCCACTTGAGAAGTGTGTCCCTGAGGAGGGTCCTGAATAGGGAGAACATGCACCGCTTGAATTTCTTGAGGCCTCTCGATGAGTGGTGGTTCAAGGAGGAGGGTTTCAATGTCCACAATCTGTGCGCTAGACCCTGCCTGGGAACTGGTGCCTCTTGCTTCTACCATTGTTATTGCTTGCTTGCTGGTTCTATGAGAATATAGAATCATGCGTTAATATTGTAATGGACAAGATAGAACACTTTTTGTCCCCGTTACAGGTTGGTAGTCTAATCTATGCTACATTAACTAGACCTGACTTGTCATATGGAGTGGGAGTATTGTTCAATTCATGCATTGTCCTAGGAAAGAACATTGGATTGCAGGTCAAAGAGTGTTGAGGTACATTAAGGGTACACTCAAAGAAGGTTTGTATTATGGTTTTACATCAGATACAAACATCAAGATCTATAGTGATACAGATTGGGCAGGTAATCCTGATGATAGAAGATCAACATATGGATACTTGTGTTATGTGGGAGATAAGCTGATTTCTTGGTGTTCAAAGAAGAAACACACAGTTGCTTTGTCATCTACTGAAGCAGAGTACAAAGGGATGGTTGAATCTGCAAAGGAAGTGATATGGCTCAAGACTCTCATGAAGAGTTTTGACATCATTCAAAGTACACCCACTATTTATGGAGATAACATGAGTTCATTGTATCTAGCTTCTAATCCTATTTTTCATGCCAAGACTAAACATATTGAGATTAGTATCATTTCCTAAGAGAGAAGGTGATGGATAAAGAGATTGAAGTCATACATACTTCAACAAAAGATCAGATAGCTGATATGCTAACCAAAAGCTTGGATGGACCAAAGCTATAGAGATTCAAAGATATGGCAAGTATAAAGAAGATAGAGAAAACCTCAATTGATGATTCAGGGGGAGCTGTTGGTGCAGGGCAATCAACAATTGATGTTTTGATGAAGAAGTGAAGTCAAGGGCTGAAGAAAAGATCAAGTTATGAAGCATGAAGGAAGTGCATATCCAGAAGATGAAGATGTGTACACATATGTACATTAATTCAGAGATAGTTCACTTATACTTTTGTATAGTCAGGAGCTTGTAAATATTTGCCTATATATACAAGGAAAAATGTCGAGGCAACTATGAGGGAGTGTAGAATACAAGAATTCAGAAGAGTTAGAAGAGATTAGACTCTTGAGAAGTGTGAAGATTAGCTCTCTCATCCAGATGTAAAAGTTCTCTAGTAATGTTGAAAAATTGTGCCCGATGTTTCTGTGTATTCTCCTTCCGTGCTTGATCATTTCAAGAATCCTTTTGTAGATGTCTAACTCCATAGTTAATGAGTCTATGGTTAAAGTTTGAGAGCCTAATTGTAAATAGGCTATGAGAATTATGAGTAGGAACATTCATATGTGAAGAAGTGTTCACTGTTTTCTGAAACAGGTGCAAAATTCGATGTTAATGTTTTGGTCAGTTCCCCTTCTACAGTGTAAAGTTTTGAGCAAGCAAGCACTCAATCTTTAAGTTGAAAGGTAAGCTACGTATGGCTAAAAGCATTTGCATAAACTAGTTCTAGATTGAGAGAACCAAGTGTTCGAAGTTACAGGTGTCTGAATCGACTTCTTAGAAGAACAATTTTAGACATAGGTGACTTGTTAAGTCCATTTCTCAAGATCTATTGAGTCTTTTGGAATGATTTAACTTGGAGGAGGTGCGCAAACTATAGACAACACCTTGTGCAAAGTTTCATAAAAAACTTTACACATTTGATAAGCCAATGAGAGAGTTATGTCTAGCATACTTTCTGTATAGTCATCTTCTTCACAGTTTGATCAAAATTTTGACAATTGATCATTGACCTTCTATATTGGTGAATGTTTTGAGTTACTCTTGATATAGAGGTGCTCTAACTTCAAGAGTAGCTTGTTCTTTTGGAGATTCACACTCTCCATCAAGAGACAAGGTTAAATAGCAAGGCAAGGTTCACATTTACCAAACAAGGCAAGTTTGTTCTCCAAAAAGGAGTTATTACACAACATGGCAAGGTCTACAAGCAAGAAACTTAGTTCCAAATGGAAAACAAGTTGAGGAACAAGTTTGATGTTTCTATTCATATTTTAAAAAGTGACCAAGTAGGTCAAAGAGAAAATAAAGTGCTCGAGAGGACCAAAGTTATATGCTTCAATATAGAATGGGTGCCAAGTTTGTTGAAAGTCTAGATAGAAAGGGTATACACACTAATTTTGTTAGTAATTATGGTAGATCTATAAGTTTAGAGCCATCACTGATGACTCTGATTGATGAGGACACTGGTTCGTAAGAAGAATTTTTTAAATTCATAAGTATAACTCTATATGTGTCAAGGTCAATAAGAAAAAACAAGGAATTAGAATGGAAATTCTATTACATCCCTGAAAAGGGACACAATATATCTCATGATTCAAAAGAAACAATAAAAGATTAAAAAATATGACTTCTATATATCCAAGAGATAGTCGAAGATCCACGAGACATCTAGATGGCATATCTTTAGACTATAGGAGTTAGTGATATAAATTTTAGCAGAAGGAATGTCATGAGATTTAGGTCTTATGTAGAAGATAGTGGAACACTTATAAGAAGGTAAGAGCTTCACACTGATTATCTTTAGATTACATGAGATATTCAGACTCATATCCATATAGTAACATTACACATGTGATCTTTAGATAGATTGTCAAACCTAGAAGACTAGTTAGATTTTAAAGGATATTTTAAAGGCACATATCTTAGAGGAGAAGATAGAATGCTACAGATGTAGCTATAATGTGTGAAAAGATAGTCACATCACTTCCTTCCAAGATTGAGTGTAGTGTTGGAGCCGAGACAATCATCAATGGATGATTACATGAAGCCTAGGAATGAAGAAGTGAAGAAAAGACTCAAGCTCAAAGCATGAAGTCAAGTGAAGAATCAGGAAGAAATGTTTTGTACATTTATGTATAATAACTTTGGAAAAATACTTCAAAAATACTTGATGTAGTGACGAGTTTATAGTCACATGTATATATAAGCTCATGTATAGTCGTGATATAGAAGAGAGATGAAGAATAGATGAGAACATAGTCAATAGATTTCAAGTTTTTCTAGAGATAGATGTGTATAGAGTTTTCTCGTGATTCTATGGGTAGTTGTTTAACAAAGATCAAAGACTTGAAGGAACAGTTGATTTCTGCTGATGAGGTTATACCAGATAGCTCACTTGTGTAGACTGTTCTGAATGGTCTTCCTGATTCATATCAGCCTTTTGCTTCTATTCTTCGGTTGATGATGAAAGGTGATCAAAACGCCTTGTCATTTGAGCAGTTAGTCTCTGTTCTGTTGCAAGAAGATCAGTCCAGGCAAAACAGGTCCATTATGCGTGTTGCAAATCAAGCTTTCCTAGCTAGTCAGAAGGGCAAAGGAAAATGGAGCTCTTCTACTAGTAAGTAGAAATATGCAAATGTTGCACATTCGAAGAACCAAGATAAAGATGAGAAAAAATCAGAAAAGCAGAAATTGTTTTGCAAGTACTGTGAAGGGAATGATCATATCATAAAGAACTGTCTAAAACTGGCTGCTAAAGAGGCAAAGAAGAAAGAGGCTGGAATGGTAGTTGCAGAAGCCTCTACACCAAAAACGAAGTCTGCTAATCTTGTGCTCCAAGATATCACATGGCCATGTGCGAATCATCAAGTATATGTTCCCATATGATAGTTGATCGATGACCATTTGTGACACTAGAGGTAGGACACGAAGAGGGTGCAAGGATAGTAAGAGCTTTGATTGATTTAGAAGCAGCCACTAGTGCAATTCGACTTTCTTACTGTCAAGAATTGCAATTGAAGTTCAATCCTATACAAGCATATGTCATAGGATTGGGAGGTGTGGAAACCCCTTGCATGGGTGAGATGGAACTTCCCCTCTACATTCAAGATGGTCTAATGATAGTCAAAGTGCTAGTGTGTGAAGACGAGGATCTTATCGAACCTCTTGTCTTGGCCCAAGATTGGATCTATGATCATGTAGTCAACCTAAACCTAAGAAGTGGACTTCTTTAGGCATGGGTGAGCCAAAGCTGCATCACAATTGATTTAGAGAATCAAGCATTGAGGCCACTAGGAAAGGCACCAACTCCTGGTCTTTCCAAGAACACACATGATGATAACCGTGTTATTCTTGACCAAGATTCTATGGTGCAAAAGATTGTCACTTATGAAGGACATAGAGAAACCACAGAGGAACTCCCTTCTTTTCCAAAGAGGGTCCCTTGAAAGCAAGCAGGGCAACACAAGAAACAGAGAAAGCTGATAGTCAGGAAGCATGATCAATGACTGGTGCAACATAAAGTACCTCATGGAATGAAGCAGATCTGGATTCGCAAGGGGGCACAACCCTCTGCTTGAGAGACAGGATCCCAAAGATGCTCCAAACACACTCATCAGTCTAGGACTACAATGAAGGAGTATCCTAGGCATCAATCTAGATGGACCATTTCTATTTGAGACTCAAAGCAGTCAATGAAGGCTGACCCAAATATTAGACAAATTTGGGTGCCCAAGACCTGCTTACAAGCTAAAAGAGCTTCACCTCGGCTCACAAGCTCGAATCAACACCCACAAGCACTCGTAGCACAAATCTCAGGGTAAACACCTACACTTCACACTGTCACATCTCGAATCACACCTAGGAGTATCTAGAAATGGGTACCTAAAAAGTCCCAAATCCAAGACAATCTAATCCAAAAACCGTTACATGTCATCTCTCCCAAAAGCTATAATCCCACAATGAGAGTTTGGAGAATCAAACCTTGTATCAAACCCCTTGACCCAATTGCATCACAATAGATACATGTGGATTACAATACACATCCAAAGTATGCATCTAGGAGAATCACTAACCCACTAACCAACATTCACACACATCATGAACACTCCACCCAGTAGCCCCTAACCACTTTGGGTATCATGTTGGTATTGTGGAGGGAACACCATAACATCATGTTCATGCTACCATGAGATGTTTTCACATTTCCAATTTGATTGACTGAGTGTTTAGTATCATCACCTATTTGTACCTCATGCTTCTCATTGGCTTCTTCAAGATCAGATAATAGAGCTACATTTCCAGCCACATGATTGGAACAACCTGAATCAATGTAGAAAAGATGCTCATTATCTTTAGCTTGCTTGGATGTCATGTTCATGATGAGTAATGAGTCTTCTTGGTCTTCAATATAGTTGTTATAGTCCTTTCTTCCTCTAAAACCTCCTTGATAGTTGTTGTTGTTGTAGCTTTGATTGTAGTTATGGTTGTAGTTTCCTCCACCATTGTTGTATTTGCCTCTTGATTGTCCATAGCTACCTCTATGGAAGCCTCTTCTCTTTTGATTCCTAGTTTTCTTGAAGCATTCTTCTGTGGTGTGGTTGTTAAGACCACAAATGTTGCAAGGTGTATTGTTATAGGGTCTCCCCCTGCCTTGTTTTCCTCCTCTGCCCCTTCCTCTAGCACCTCTTCCTCTTCCTACATAATTAGCTTGAGAGGTACTAGCCTCTTCTTCATGCTTCTTACTCTTACCTTTATCCATAGCTTTATTCTTATCTGTATAAAGACCAAAAGATTGGTTACCTCTAGAGTTGTCACCATTTTTGTTGAGCTTTGTCTCATGGGTGAAGAGTTGCCCCATCAAAGTGTTGAGGTTAGGTATTTGCATATCCATGTAGAGGTCCATTGCTGCGGTGAAGGACTCCCAGCTTTCATCAGCCTTGATTCCATTAACGATCTGCCTCACTATGTGTTCTTCTTCTATCTCCTCTCCAATGCTTGCAAGCTGCTCCGCCACATCTTTCATCTTGGTTACATAATTTGCCACTCCTTGCTTTGGTTGTTTCTTTAGAGTTGGAAATTCCATCCACAACTAATTTTCCTAGCTCTTGTATTTGATGCGAAATATGATGAAAGCACTTCCCAAGTCTCTTGGGAGGTCTTGCAATTTTTAACATGTGGTAACAAGAAATCATAGATTGACTTTAGTAGATATGACCTGGCAAGAGCATCCTTTGCACACCATGTGGACAACCTCTCTTGCTCTTCCCTTGTAGGTTGTTGCTTGCTCCTGAAGATTGACATTTCTTCATCTCCTGAGATGTATCCATATAGACTTCTCCCTTGAAGGTAGGCTTGCATCCTAAGTGACCATGCTGAGTAGTTGTTCATGTCCAATTTGTCAATGAAGTATGGAAATCCATCTCCCATCTTGATTGTTGTTGCTCTGATACCACAGTTGGAGGAAATGGTGGATGGTCACAAGAGATGAAGTGGTGTAGCGAGATCGTGCTTCACACCTGCTAAGAATGATGTCTAGAGAGTGTAGTGGGCCTCTTAAGCTTGCTAATGAGAACATATAATCATATATGTTGCTTGGAAGATGATCCACTAATTGATGGATCAAAAAACATAGGTAGGAAGTTAATTCAAGAGTAACAACTTGCTATTTCTGTTCTTACACCTGTTGGATGTTTTGAACAATTCTTTGAGCACACCAACAATTGAATTAATTCTTTTTGGGAACTCTAAATAACTTATTAAAATATAAATCATGAGTGATTTCATTAAAAATGATGGACTTCA
The DNA here is from genome assembly GCA_020310875.1 of Ceratopteris richardii. Classification (NCBI taxonomy): domain Eukaryota; kingdom Viridiplantae; phylum Streptophyta; class Polypodiopsida; order Polypodiales; family Pteridaceae; genus Ceratopteris; species Ceratopteris richardii. The sequence goes on from CM035435.1 coordinate 152,955,568, forward strand.
TGCAGAGAAAGAAGTTTAGCAAGTCATAGCTCCATCCGACATTCACGGGCTGCAACAGTCATCAGACCAGCAAGCAAAGATACATTAATAACTCATGTTCCCCAGAACCAATGCTAATGAAACTTTGTAGGACTGTAATAGCTAGTATGATGAATCTAACATGCTTTAGATCATGGAAAATGATCAACTACACACTGAGAACAAGCTATGAGAAGATCACTATTCTAATGGAGTTATAACAAAGAAGTGAAATGAGAATGTGATGATCATATATGTATTAAAACATGTACAAATACAATGTCATTGGCAATCATACATTGCTTAATGTGTGAGAGATGAGTGAGCTATGAGATGAGCTCTCACTTCACAATGAATGTACTTCAAAATGACCTTTGAACCTCGAGATACACGCAGGTCTTTTAGATCCTCTTCTTATAGTCAAGTTTGGAGCCAAAGTTTGAATTCAAATTCAAACTTCTACCTAAAAGTTGACTCCTAAAGTGTAGGATAGATTCCCTCATCACTCAAAAACTGATTGATTCGTGATTTTAGAGCTTCCCAACTCCACATGGGTGTAATTCACTTTTGCTAAGATAAATGTGAAGACTTTTTACAAGGGACCGATCATACGAAGCCTTGCATGAGTTATGCCAATTAAATCAAGGATAAGCTAATTAACCAAGTATGTGGGCTTGGGTCAATTGCACCAACAAATTAGATATATGATCATGCCATCAACTTGGACCTCCAAAGATTTCTTCTTCAAGTTTGTTTAATAAACAACATATTGCAGTAGAGTTAGAAGCTCTTGAGATGTTGTTAGTAGTCAAGGAGGCTTAACACACCAAAGTAAGATGGGGCAAGGGAGTGAGAGAGAAAAAAGTCAAAGAGAAGGTCAAGGAGGTCCAAGGAGACAAAGAAGTCAAAGAAGATCTAGCGAGTAGGCCAACCTCCTTTCTTTCACATCCAATGTACAAAAAATAATGATTGTCATCAATACATTCCATTTTAAATACCTTTTTTGGTAGAATAGACTCCCTTTTTTTCATGCTAAGGATTCCTCAAGCTTGAGGAGTAGTAGAAAAATCTATGAAGGCCAAAGCTAGTCAAAAACCTTTAAAAAGAGCAAGATGATTCATTTTTGAAGTTAGCTAGTTGGAGAGTGAACCTAATATTGAGCATTGTAAACTTGTTTTGGATAATCAAAGATTCCATTGCTCTTCCTCTTTGTCTTACCTTGTATACATGTGTGCGTATGCATGTGCATATTAATGTGCTTTTCACTCATGCACTTGTGTATTCACTTGCTTATGGTCATCATACCACCCTCACATCTTCGTGGATTGAAAAGTATGAGGTGGATCTCCTTAGTTGGTGCTTACCATTGTGCTATAGTGACACCAAATTTGGTGCCATTGTTGGGGAGCGAGCTTTGAGGACAAGTGTGTTAAGACGTAGAGATTTAAAGTTGGAATCATAGGTAAATTTTTTGTTTTCTTTTTAACTTTCTTCATCATCATGTCTACCCTCCTACCTATCCCCTATCTCCATATCCACCATCATGAAGATTCCACATTGTTGGCCATATCTTCACCTTCACTTTATTCTTCTCATTTTACTTGAGAGAGAGAGAGAGCAATCTTGTGTGCTACGTTTTTGTATGTTCTTGAGCTTTTCGGCAAGTACCAACAACAAAAGCAACAATAGCATTGTCAACAAGTACGGTAGTTTGTGCACACAGACTAAGATGATGACCTCTATCTATAGCGATAGATAGAAAACTTAAGTGTTTGATAAAAATAAGTACCTCATAATAGAGTAGCTCAGTGGCACTCTAAGGAAATATACTTTTTTTTGAAAAATAGGTGTTTTTTGTGTGCATCATGATAGACAGATTTAAGTTGAGGATAATCTAAGTGGCAAAGAACATAATTTGATTGAGAACATCAATTGCGGCAAATATAACTGATCCTGACGATGACCATATCAAGACAAGAAATACATCCAAAAGAAAATATGGAACATGTAAGACACACATACACTTGGAAAGGTAAACTGGTATTTCCTCCTTAGAGAGTGCATGGTTTGCATGGTCAACATGGAGCAAGATCTTCTTAGCTTCTAGATAGTCATAAAGAGAAGGCTCAAGAGAGACTTGAGGTAAGCTTTGCGAACCCTTCAAGATGAGAGAGGTCAAGATCGGACACAAATAGAATGGATAACAAGAGATTGAGAGGACCTAGACACCAGAGAGGCATGGATGCGTTTCTCTTACCTAGACTGAGAGAACACCCTAGGATTTTGAGACCTACTCAATTGGTAAAGTCAATGAAAAACTACTTTGATGGAACTAGAGACTCCTATGATCATGTGACTGAATCTAGACAAGTATTGAGAGCCAAATAGTTTGATGAATTGTTCACTTAATATAATTTCTTTGGTTGAAACTTGAAGAACAAGACCCTGACATGGTTCCAGCCACTACATCAAGGTTAGTTTAGGGACATCAATCAATTTCTAGAAGCATTTATCACAGATTTCTCTAAGAGTGGCATCAAACATAGCACTTCATCATTGATCCATAGCTTCAAGAAAACACCTCAAGAGACAGTTAGGCTAGTAGGTCGAAGGTTTAGGTAATATGTGGAGAGATGCCCCATTCCAAAGTTACCCACACTTGCCAAACAAGTGGCATTGTTTTTGGATGGCTTGCTAAGTGCAAAGTTATGGTCTTATGTGTACTTGAAGGAACCTTGGACCATAGAAAAATGCATGCAAATGTATATAGATATCAAGGATAACTTGGGAGATGAGTTAGAAATTCAAAGATCTATAAGGATTCATATAGCTCTGCTAGTTTCACGTCAAAGCCTTCTACATCAATTGATGAATTGGCAGAAAAAGGAGCTCAAAAGTTAGGAGTCTCGAGCAAACATACCCCTAGGATGGTCTTGGTGAAATGATGCTATACTTGCGAGGGAGAATGGCCAATGTTTATCGCATCATGGCTCAGAACCAAGGGAACCCTAATAGCTAGTATTACATGATAGAGAGAAGGTACACCAACCACATTGCACAAGATTCCATATACAACAAACAAGTGGTTATGAAAAATTACCAACAGCCATATTAGCAGCCAGGAAGATATCCAAACCAATACCAAGAACCACCATACTTTAGGCCCCAACAACCTTATCAACCTCACTATCAAGCTGAGCAAAAACCACAATTGGTGCAGGTTGTTAGGTCAACAACATGCACCCCATGTCAATGTTACTTTGATCAAATATGCTACGGTGGAGGATAACTTGAATAGAGCCTTAGTGTTTGCACCCCCACAAATTTTAGAATGGGATCCCAATACTCAGAGCTTTGAATCAACCCATGTGGATAGTCCATGAGCTTACTACATGTATTAACTTGAGCATGATGAGGTCTCACTACAAGGAATATGAGGGCATAGTGATGGTTAACAGGACACATTTTCGTCGCTACATGATCATGAATTTCATTGGATTGGGCATCGAGCACACACTCTCACTTAAAAGATGTTGATCTCGATGTTAATTCTGATGTTATTTCCGATTCTTGTAGTGATATTCAAGAGAGCATCACACCTTTGCATCAGTTATGTGATTAAAATGGCAACATCGCATATATGATGCTAATTTGCATCACTCATGCGACGCAACTAGGCATCGCTATTCCAGAAATTGCATGATCACATACACGACGATTCTACATCACTTATGCGATGGTAAATCTTGATAAAAGTAAAAAAAGATGTTGGATCACTCTTTTATTGTCATTTTACGTGCTTTTGATCAAAGACCTCTCCAACGTTCAGATTTGCATTATGCGTATGAGCTTCGGCAATCTTTTTTTGAATCTCTATCTTTCTTAATCTCTCTCTCTTATTGTCTAGCTCTCTCTCCCTCTCTCTCCTGGTACATCTTTGAGCATTCAAACTAATAATAACTTTTGCCAGAACCATTCCATGTAGGTAGTGATCGTGTCACCCTCCTTCCACGTAAAGGTTGTCCATGCACGTCGAACATGTAAATGATATCGAGGAGGAAGAAAATAATCCTTCAATTTATCTTGGACAGCCTTCCACGTTGTTGGACGATTTGTACTATGACATAGGACATTCCACCAAAGCTGAGCTTTTCCTACTAAATAGTTAGTGTCAATTGACTTTTTCACTTTCAGCATATGTTTCATCAGTATAAAAATTGTCAAACTGTGATAACCATGAAGGAACTAAAGGGCCATCCTTACGACCATCAAACCATAGAAATTGGTAATTTTTAACATCAATCTTGGAATACGCGACATTCAATTGGGCAAAGACAATAGCTTTTACCACCCTCATAAGGTTATCTTTATCAAATTGCATCTTCCGGAGTACATTGTTGCATTGTCGGATCTCATCCTGAGCACCTCAAAGTTCGTGCCATAGGAGCTTGAGTTGTTGCTCGAGTGTTGCTTCAGTAGAGGTGACTCACCATGACCCTCCATGGTGTTCGTAGGGTCCATGGGTATGTAGAGAATAAAACCCTCATGCTAGATATGTAAAAACAATTTTGAGATTGCTTGAACTAAAGGGTTGTTCTTGGGAATTGAAAAAGTAATAAAGAGATGAAACTTGTGTTAAATATAAGAAAAGAGAACTAGTGTGATAACACAAAGAGATAGTGTAGTGGTAAAACACTTCCCTTGTGAGAGTGAGGTTGTGGGTTCAAATCCTCCCTCCTTGGTGAATATAAAACTCCTTATTGCCACTCATAAATTAAAATTGGTTCGCATGTAGCCAACGATCCCCAAGGGAGCCATGGGTGACAAAGATGCCAAAGTAATGCCTTAGTCATGCGTAAGTTCTATGCCTTAGTCGATGCCTTGGAGTAAGTCAAAGGAGTAAACATACATGTAAACATAGCAATAAACACAAGTGTAAATGTAGGTTCTGGTTCTAGAACTGGAATAGAAACGAAATCGAAATCAGAATTGGAAACAAAAATTGGAACTGGAATCGGAATCAAAAACAAAAATGGAAACAAACAGCGAATAACGAACAATGAACAAAGGCCAAAATGAACAAAAACAGACCTCTTTGTAATGACATGTGCAGAGCTTTGATACCACTATTATCAAGATCTTACTCATGTGCACACAACGGTTATGAATGCTGGAAACACACAGAAAAACAGACACACCAAGAGACAAGACAGAATGCAGTACTGGGTGAATCTCCACCCATGCACTCTGTTTTGACAATCCACATAGTGCATGTATTTATAGGATTTTTTGATTATGTCGAAATAGTGGTTACATGAGAGTGGCTTCAAAAAAAATGCATGAAAGTAAAAGTTGGTAACTTTTGTAGGAAGCCTTTGCTTTTAATATAAAAAATTGTAGTTTATAGCGACCCTTATTCTAACCACTACTTTACTAATTGTTTTTAAAAATAGAACCCTCTATATAGATTTATTTACAAACTATATAAATTATAAATCGGATTATTGATATCCATCTTTTCATGCCTTTCATGCCCTCACGAACCATCAGTTGCTATATCAAAAACACCAAAACACATCAATACATTAATAAATTAACACTCCAACAGTTCCTTGTTCAACACATTCCATAATTAATAACACATACATATAAAGAAACCCCCAGGGTTACTAGAAGGGATAACTCTCACCACTTGTGTGGAGTTTGAACATACATTTTCCATAGGTGATTTTGGTAAGAATCATGTTTACGAGATGATTTTAGGAAGAAGCTTCATGCAAGAGTTGCGGATAGTGTAGGATTGGGGAATTAATTCCTTGTATTTACAACATCTAGGGGGTGACAGGTAAATTTAATCTCAAAGATTATTCCCACATAGATGTGCCACCCCTACAACAAAAGAAGATCAAAGTAACAAAGGAAAAGAAGCAGTCCTCATGCAAGTAGAGGAAGAATCATTTTTCAAATGATAGAGATTCCAAAGTAACCTCTACTACCTCTACCTCTGAAATTACCTTTTTGATTTCTGCCACCTCTTCCTCTTGAATTAAAGTTCTGATTATATCCACCATTATTCTGAGTATTATGCCAACAATCATTAGCTAAATGATTTGTCTTACCACAAATCCAGCAAGCTTTGACTCCATCTTTATTACTCCTGCCTCTTCCTCTACCTTTGCCACCTCCTCTTCCTCTTAGGAAGTTAACTTGGCTAGTTGTACCTTCATCTTCATTTGCTTATTGCTTCCCTTTGATATTCTTCTTCTTATCCTTTGAATACATTGCATGACCTGTACTTTTATCACTTTCACCTTTGACATCTTGCTCAAAGGTTAGCATGTGTCCTAGCAACTGATTAAGGTCAGGAGTAAAATGATCTAGTGATAATTCAGTAGACAAAATCAATGGCTTCCATTTATCATCACCTCTTAAACCTGTGAGGATTTGCCTTACCAATTTATCCTCCTCAATATCTTCATCAACTGCTCCTAATGCATCTGCAATGTCCTTCATCCTTGTTACATAATCTGAAATGGATTGAGAAGCCTTCTTCTTGAATGTAGTAAATTCTGCCCACAAGGATGCCTTCCTTGACTTTGTGGTGTTTTGGAAATGCTCCTCCAAAGCATTCCATATATCACTTGCACTTTCAAGACCTCTAATGTGAGGTAGCAAGTAGTCATTGACTGCCATGTAGATAATGCTCCTAGCTTGAGCATCTTTCTTCATCCAAGTCTTCAAATATGATAATTCCTCCCTATTTGGAACACTAGGATCTTTGAACTGAGGCTTTTCTTCTTCACCTGTAATATAACCTATCAAGCCTTTGCTCATAAGATGAGCTTCCATCCTCATTGACCATGCTGGATAGTTCTCTCTATCCAAGTTCTCTATCTGAAGAGAATCTCCCATCCTTTCTTAACCTGTGTATTGAATTCTTCAACCTTTATGAGTAATAGATGTACCTTTACTTCGAATGATACTCCTTTTATCTTCCTTGATGTCGTATGGCCTCCTTCAGAATTCTTTATGACTGCAGCAATCGGGATCCTCCTTTCTTCAATTTTGATGTTTCCTACTCGGATACCACTGATGGAGAGTGTTAATCTCACAAAGAACAAGCTACTTTTGAAGTTAGATCACCTCTATATCAAGAGTGACTCAAAACATTCACCAATATAGAAGGTCAATGATCAATTGTCAAAATTTTGATCAAATTGTGAAGAAGATGACTATACAGAAAGTCTGTTGCACATAACTCTCTCATTGGCTTATCAAATGTGTAAAGTTTTTTAAAAAACTGTGCACAACGTGTCATCTATGTTTTGCACACCTCCTCCAAGTTAAATCATTCCAAAAGACTCACTAGAACTTAAGAAATGACTTAACAAGTCACCTATGTCTAAAACTGTTCTTCTAAGAAGTCGATTCAGACACCTGTAACTTCTAACACTTGGTTCTCTCAATCTAGAACCCGTTTATGCAAATGCTTTTAGCCATAAGTATCTTACCTTCCAAATTAAAGATTGAGTGCTTTCTTGCTCAAAACTTTACACTGTAGAAGGAGAATTGACCAAAACATTAACATCAAATTTTGTGCCTGTTTCAAAAAACTGTGAACACTTCTTCACATATGAATGTTCCTACTCATAATTCTCACAGCTTGTTTACAATTAGGCTCTCAAACTTTAACCATAGACTCATTAACTATGGAATTAGACATCTACAAAAGGATTCTTGAAATGATCAAGCACAGAAGGAGAATACACAGAAACATCGGGTGCAATTTTTCTTCATTACTAGAGAACTTTTACATCTAGATGAGAGAGCTAATCTTCACACTTCTCAAGAGTCTAATCTCTTCTAATTCTTCTGAATTCTTGTATTCTACACTCCCTCATATTTGCCCCGAACTTTTTCCTTGTATATATAGGCAAATATTTACAAGCTCCTGACTATACAAAAGTATAAGTGAACTATCTCTGAATTAATGTACATATGTGTACACATCTTCATCTTCTGGATATGCACTTCCTTCATGCTTCATAACTTGATCTTTTCTTCAGTCCTTGACTTCAATTCTTCATCAAAACATCAATTGTTGATTGCCCTGCACCAACATCTCTCTGCTTGCCTTGTTTGCTCTTTGCAAACCTTTCCTTTCTGTGTATCTTGCCCGGCCTACGTACTTGCCTTGTTTTCTCAATGAAGATAAGTCCACTTAGGGTCTCTATTCTTCATTCTTGGGTAGAGCGATAGATAGAACTATACCATCTACCCATACTAAACTACTTCGGAATCAAGATATGATTCCTACTATAATCGTACTAACTCTGGAGTCTATGTCTCAACTTCCAGATCTCACAAGTTCTTACATGAGTTCCCATAGTTTCTTACTATGTTATTCTAATCAAACTTGATTTTCCCTTTTATTCCACAAATATGAAGTCTATAATTCTTGTGGATTAAACTTATTTGTTTTATACACATAGAAATGTGCACCAATACTCATAGCTATGTAGTTATGGTAACTAATTGTGAACTAGATACTTAATTTATAAGTATCCTAAACTTGTAGGTGTTCTTAGAGTTCTCTTCTAAGGTTTCAAAATACCCTAACACTTCTCACCTCTAAGTTTTTAACTCATGAGACCACAGCTAAGCTAGCCCTTGTCTCAATCTTTCCTTTATGTAAAACAGAAACTCTCTTTACTAAACTTATTTGGGGTTTTCCATATCCTCAACTCTCTCTAAATGTGTTACTTTAGATCTTTTTGTTTTAAATCCTAAGCATATTCCTTTTGATCATAATGCTACTTGCATTCTTCTTGATCATGGAATCTTTGAGGATAAACTATCCTCTATTCTAGGTTCTAATTAAACATCCTAAAACTCTATTTGTGCATCCACCTTATTTCAGTGACCTTGGTAACACTTACCCTTGTCTTAAGACCTACCTTGGCCTTGTAGTTGAATTCTTTTGCTTAATCTAAGAGCTACATTCAATGATACCATATATGTGGTATCTACTATTATTGGGGGATTCTTCAGCAAAAAGGGACTTGAGTATTTGTAGGAGAAGAGAAGAAGAAGAAGAAGAAGAAGAAGAAGAAGTAAAAACACTTGCACCAAAAGCTTTTGTATCTTGATTACAATGAGAAATACAATGGTTGTGTCTAGAATGAGGCAAAGTGTTCTTTGTGCAGAGTGCTTAAACCCAAAAGCGCACACACACAAGCATATAAGATACAAAACATCCTTGTGTGGTTCACCTTCTCTGTATTGGACCTCCATACTCTCTAGTAGCTTGCTCTTGTGCACACCTTGCACTCAAGCTTCCAATAGGATAGGAGGAAGGGCCACCTTTTGTCGACATGTGACACCTCCTCAATGGTACCTTGTTCCACCTTGATTGCCTTCCTCAATGGTTCTTTGCACTCTCTCTACGCACATTTGATCACCTTCCTCGCACACTTGTCTCTCACTTGCTTCTCTGCATCACACTAGTTCAATGTGTCTCTTGCTTCTCTCTCTCTCTCTCTCTCTCTCTCTCTCTCTCTCTCTCATGTAGACTATGCCCTTTGTTGCTTAGTCTAACTCTAAGAATGCTAAATAGTGGCTTGTTGTGAGTGTCGATTCCACTTATGTACATCGCTTCTAATTGGTAGTGTATCTTGGTGCTCACTTTGATGTCCCAGAATCACTTAATGTGTAAAGCCAACCACTCCCTATTTTTTCTTGTAGTGACTTTAGGGGGAAAACAAAATTTTAAATCATGGGGGGGAGGCATACATACACTTTTGCATATCGCTTCCTCTTCATACAACTTCACTTTTTGACCTTCAATTCCTCAAAATGTGTGCACAACGGAGGGTTCAGTTGAACCTTCCAAAACACCTGAAACCCTTGAAAACCTTACAAAAAGACAAACTGCAACTTGCATTGAACTTTTCAGCAAAACTATTGTGAAGGAACTATTTGTGCATTACCTGTGCGCCCTTGTTCTCAGCCACTTGTACACCACCGGCTCATGCACCATTTTGTACTTTTGCACCACTTGTGCATCACTTGCAAAGTCATCACTTTGACCTTTGACCAGCTCCATAGTTGACCACTTTGACTTTGACCAGCTTGACCTTTGATTGGCTCAACAATTGCCCTCCACCTAATGGGCTCTCTGCCCTAGAGATCTAACAACCAAACCATGATCAGAGAGGGCTCACCTCGACACTTGTTGTGTAAAACCTTCAAAATGACAAATGAGAAGCCACAAGTCCACTAGGAACATGAAGGAACAAGCACAAGGGAATAACCAAAACTTGATATTAGCTCATTGAAGAAGAAGAAGTTGGATAATGGGGGATATGAAGGAAATGTTAGGGAGGACTTAAGGTCTAACAAGGATAGGGCACAGAGGAGGAAGGGTTGGGCTAGGCAGAGGTATAAAGGGAGGGGCAGGAAGTATGAGTTGGGGCTCTGGATAGGAAACAAAATGCCAAGACATGGAAGCTACATATAATTTATATGTAAAATGTGAAACATGTGTGAAATTAAGGAGGGAATAGACCATGTGGACCATGTGCCGAATAAAAATCACATGATAAATGTGTACAAAAGATGTGGGTTTGGAACAACAAGTTAACTTCAGGGATGCTTAATAGACTCCTTTAGCTTCACAATGATGCATTTAGAACCACCAAGTCCTTTGGAGCATCATCCTCAATTGTTTGCATCAAAATAGATAACTTGCATATGCAAGAGATGTGAAGAACCTTTTATTTTGGGAATAGAAGGTCTCATTATTATACTCAAAGCTCACAACCTCGTATGAATTGACCAAAGCTTTTTCACACATCTAATTGAAGTGTATAGCTAACTAAAGAAAGGTACTTCATCAGTTTAGCTATACCATACACTAAGCAATGAATCTAATAAGTCAAGGAGTCATCCTGACTTTTCACGATCTAGAAGGTATGCAAACATAGTCACCTTTCTCACTTCATATCTCAGGATATGCTAAACCAAACTTGGTGAAAAGTGATATATGAACACTAGATATTGTATTCTAACTATGCCAAGTTAAAGTATAGCAAATGATTAAGTATACATAAAGAAATTGATTCCACAAGATCATTGTAATGATGAAGATGCAATAATTGACAGTAGACAGAAATGTATCAAAATGTAAATGTTAATGAACGTATGATACAAGGGAAGTATAGTGCACTATTCAAAGATGAAGTGAGCTCAAGGTATGCTCATTGAAGTACCTAAATGTCTCTCAGAATAGCTACGTTATCCCACAACTAAAACCATGTGTATATACACATGCCTTGGGTTTGAATTTTGAATTTTGCCCTCACCTAAAAGTGATCCTACACTTTAGGGACATAATTGATTTGATTCCTCTACCAAATGAGTCATGAATTGACTCTCCTTACTCCATGAGATTCCATCTTCTTTTGCCTTTTCCATTTATCCAAAGTAAATACAACCAAATTGATAAGCAAGTGTTCATATGTGGTTCTTCATGTGGGGTGATGAATGGATGTGTAGCCCTGAGGCATTAGCAAAGCACTTAGGCTTGCTAATTGCACCAAAAACTCCCCCTCAAGCCTAAGATGCTTGAGTCTTCAATCCTTCATGATCTCCTATAATCCAATCATTGATTCGAGCATGTTTAATTTGCTTCCATCCAATGCCTTTTTCATCATATCTGCACATTGTTGATGAGTTGACACATAAGAGAGTTGTATCTCCTTACTCATAATCTTCTCTCTGAAATAATGATAATGAACTTCTATATGTTTAGTTCTGGCATGTTAAATAAGATTAGCAGCAAGGTGTAAAGAATTGATATTGTCTCCAAATATATGTGGAGTTGAAGTGTTCAACCCTAAATCGGAATATAGGGTTCTGATCCACATAGCTTCTTATGTAGCATTGCAAGATCTCTGTATTTAGCCTCTGTTGATGAAAGAGAAACTATGGGTTGCTTCTTGGAAGACCATGAAAGCAACTTTTTATCTGCAAAAGTAAGATAACTAGATGTGCTTCTCCTATCATCTTTAGAGCCCACCCAATCTGCATCAGAAAAAAATTTAACATATATATCAGATGTATAGGGATAGTACAATCCTTCATTGATTGTGCCCTTTAAGTACTTTAGAATTCTCTTGGTTGCTTCCATATGAGGCTTCCTTGGGGTTTAATGAGGAAATGACTTAGGACACTTACTCCATAGCAGATATCTACTCTAGTTAGAGTAGCACAATTTAAGCTTCCAACTAAACTTTGATAGCTAGAGAGCATGTCTCCAATGTACGTTTTTTAGTGAGGAACATACCTTTCTTTGTATATACCACTTCCAAAACCAGGAAGTATGTGAGCAAGCCAAGATCACTAGTCTTGAACTCCTCCTTCATTTGAGCTTTAACGATCCTCCTAATTCCATCTGCATCATTCCCTATAATGATTATGTCATTAAGATATACACAAAGGTATATGATCTCTGAATGATTCCTCTTAATGAAGAGGGAAGGATCTACCTTGCTTACAGTAAAACCTTTATCCTGCAAGTAAATAACAAGTCTATGATTCCAAGCTCTAGGAGCTTGCTTCAAGCCATACAAGGCTTTCCTCAACCTGCACACATGTTCGGGGTATGATTGATCTTCAAAACCATGAGGTCGAGCCATGTACACCTCCTCTGATATCCATCCATTTAGAAAAGCATTTTTTATATCCATTTGATATATCTTCCAATTCTTGGAAGATACAACACTCATGAGTACCCTTATGGTAGGCATTTTTGCAACAAGTGAAAAAGTTACTTCATAATAAATAACTTGGGTTTGTGCAAATACGTTAGCTACATGCCTTGCTTTATGTATATTAATTGAGCCAATAGAGTTCTTCTTTACCTTGTATATCCATCTTGAGCCAATTATCTTCATGGATGGTTTCTTGGGTACTAATTCTCAAGTCTGATTTTCTTATAGAGCTTCTATTTCTTCTTCCATAGCACTTCTCCATTATGGCTTCTTCATATGTACATGGTTCTTCAAGGTTTGAGTCTTGTGCTATGTATATTGAATGCATAGTTACTAAAGAACTATCATAGCCATACCTATTTGGGTTCCTTTTCTACCTAGTAGACCTTCTTATACTTTGTTGAGATGATTTTGCCACATCTCTCAATTCCTGCACTTTGGCTTTGCCTTTAGAATTCCAATAATTGATTTCCCTTCTTGGAGTCTTTTGATCATCATTAGAATCACTTTATGCTTCAATTTTTGGCTCATTCCTTTTTGACAATGAAAGTTTTCCTCTAAGTCATAGGGAAGTTTGATTTTCTTGCAATCATCTTCAAACCAAGATTTGTTTTCATCAAACACAACATCTCTACTTACAATGAAACCTTTATTGCTTGGATTTTATAGCCTATAAGCTTTTTGATTAAGGTCATAGCCAATAAAGATGCATTTCTCTGCCTTTGGATCTAATTTGCCTCTATTTGTGAAGGTATGTGTGCATATGCAATGTACCCAAAGATCTTGCAATGATCAAGGCTAGGTCTTCTTCCATTCCATGCTTCATATGGGGTCATCCCATCCAATGCATTTGATGGGAGTCTATTGATCAAGTATGTGGATATATATATATCCTTTTCCCATAGGTAATTTGGTAATTTCTTCTCATTTAGCATTGACCTTGTAGCTTCCACTCAAATTCCTTTGTAGACTTCCTCATAGAGATGCTAAGTTGATGCCATGGCGTTTTTTTCATATTTTACAACAAAATGATGTTGTCAAGGAGCCCCAAGAAGAGCTTTGAGCCCCACCCCTCCCCCCTCCCCAAGGAGCTTCAACATGGGAAATGGCACCAAGAAGGTACAACATTTTTTAGCAGCCCATAAAAGGCCACTATCGACACCTACACATCTCCAATACTTTCAAAGGGAGAGAGGGCCCACTTCCTCTTTTGCTTGTGAGAGTGGTATGTACACCAAGTCTTATTGATAGCCTCTTTAGGCATGTTAGGAGTCATATGTGGGATAAAAGCCTTGGATTTTGAGTTCATGCTCCCTCCTTCAGCTCTACTCATGCATCAACCTCCCTTTCCCTCCTTGGGAGCTCCAAATTATGAGCATATCCTTTGCATAAAGGAGATTTGAGGCATACCTACATGAACACATTTGGCCATAACTCTCTCAATCCTTATCCAAATTGAGTGATTCAACTTGGTGTAGAAACTAAATTGCAAGAGGTTTTAAATGAATGTCCAGATCCATATTTTGGTCTTTGAAATCAGACCGTTCCATATCATTTAATTTTTTGCATACCTCTTCAAAGAGAGATGTTGCCCATCTAAATAGCCCCACTATTTGGGCAATAGCTTCCTTGTGGAAGGTCCAAATCAGTAAATTCAAATTGCAATATATTCTAAACTTCAAGCTCTTTCTTTTTAACATCATATCTCATATTCTGGCCTCTGGAATCCATGTCTGCATAAGTTTTTATATGGTCTTTGATTGGCAAGGATCTCTTTTTGAGTGACTTGAGTGTTCAATTATGATTATTCAGAGTTTGAAATCACATTTAGAATCATTTGGGATATGAATGCATTTATTTTATATTTTTGCATCATATTGTGGCTCTCAATTACATTCATTTGTATACATTTGCATCATTATTTATAATTTTGCATTGTTTTCTCTTCTAACTTATGAAAACAACATTGGCATGTGCACCAAACTTGGTTTTGATATAACTCCATCTCAGTACATGAAGTTATATTAACTAATATTGGTTAATAAAAGCATGCACACTTTGTCTTTGTGTGATTTAGAATCTTTTTATAGTTATTAGAGTGAGAAAAAGATATTATCATAAGGGTGTGTAGTGCCCAACAACATAAATTGCAAAAATTTGTATTCGAGGGTTTAGTGGTTTTCCCACCATTAGGCTCATGCCTTTCATTCTATCATGGTTATTAATTTTTTTCCTTCCTTTTCCTAAGGAAATGTTGCCGAAATTTTTGTAGCAACATGACATTGTATGCCATGCAAGAACTAGAGAGAGATATTACTTTGTAAGAGTGAAAGGAAGTCTCATGAGTGCAACACAATTAAATCTTATAGAGTAATTTAATTAGACAAGAAAATGCATGAGTGCATGCATACATAGATGGTATGATTTTTAGAAATGTGAAGTGCATGAAACATTTTCTATCTAAAGAAGACCATTTTATTTATTACCAAGGTAAGTTATGGTGAGTATAAAGTATCTGGTAAAGTACCATGAATATAATAAATTTGTTTTTAGAGATTGAATGACAAAGATAAATGGTTTTTGTCATTTATATCCAAGCTAGAGATGGTTCAAGGGTAGAATCCTCCGATTATTCAAGAATTCTCCAAGAGACCATTCAGTTAAAGTAACTAGTGGAAATAATAGAAGCTATGTATACAAGAGACAAAAGAAGAATCTAAGTATGCTTTATGGCAAAGAAATATCTATCTTGAACTATTGAAAGATGCCACAAGATTTCATGTTGTCGGTTAACATACTAGCTCTAAGAGTTTTTACTTTAGATAGCCTTAGAGTACAAGAATAAGAGAATAAGTTTGTGTCTACACAAGAAAGTATTCTAGTAATAGCTCTATAGTTAGAGTACAAGGTTTAAAGTTGGATTATCTAAGGACAATAGTAAATTGAGATAAAGGTTAACTTATTTACATCAAGACTTGCAAGTGAAAACTTTGGAAGAGTTCTAGAACACTTCAAGTAAGGATGAGGTAATACATAAAAGTGCCATAGATAAAGTAGAAATTTAACCATTGTCAAAATGATTCTTGATGTGAAAGAAGGAGAAATAGTGCTCATAGTTGTTCTTTCAAGACACTACAAGAACTTAGGGGTTGAGTCAACATACTCTTATGATTAGAGGAATGTCTAAAACAAGGTCAGAATAATGTGAAGGTCAAGATATGGTAAGTAAATCAAGAACGTATGCATCTTAAGATATTATGATTATGTAAATCAATAGACCTTAGTAAGGACCCGAATGTACCTATAGACAAAGAACTTGAGGTTAGATTTCCAAGATCTTATGATTCTATGAATCAATTAGACCTTACAAAGAACTCTAGAGCATCCAAAGGTACATAATGTGACTAAGAATGATCATTTAATAATGAAAGTGATCAAGATGATTGAATTTTGATCAAAGAAAAGTATAATTTTATGGATAGCATAGTAAAGTAGTTGTTGAACCAGTCAAAGGTCAAGTTGGTCAAAGTCAAAGTGGTCAACTATGGAGTTGGTCAAAGTCAAAATGATGATTCTGCAAGTGATGCACAAGTGGTGCATAAGTGGTGTACAAGTGGCTAAGAACAAGGGTGCATAGGTGGTGTACAAGTGGCCAAAAATAAGGGTGCACAGGCAGTGCACAAACAGTTTGTTCACAATAGTTTTGCCAAAAAGTTAAATGCAAGTTGTAGATTGTCTTTTTGTAAGGTTTTTAGGGGTTTTAAGTGTTTTGGAAGGTTTAGGTGAACCCTCCCTTATGCACACATTTTTGAGGAATTGAAGGTCAAAATGTGAAGATATATGAAGAGGAAGTGATACACAAAAGTATATGTATGCTCCCTCCCCTTTTTTCCCCCCTAAAGTCACTACAAGACAAAATAGGGAGTCATTGGCTTTACACATTAAGTGATTCTTGGGACATCAAAGTGAGGACCAAGATACACTATCAGTTAGAAGTGATGTACATAAGTGGAGTCGACACTCACAGCAAGCCATTATTTAGAATTCTTGGAGTTAGACTAAGCAACAGGGAGCATAGTTTACACTAGAGAGAGAGAAAGGATCAAGGGACACATTGAACTAGTGTGATGCAGAGAACCAAGCGAGAGACAAGCATGCAAGGAAGGTGATCAAGTGTGCAGAGAGAGAGAAAGTGCAAAGAACCATTGAGGAAGGCAATCAAGGTGGAACAAAGTACCATTGAGGAGGTGTTACACATCGACAAAAGGTGGCCCTTCTTCCTACCTTATCAGGAGAGGGTGGAGGTCCAATATAGAGAAGATGGACTACACAAGGACTTTTGGTATCTTATATGTTTGTGTGTGTGTGTGTGTGCTTTTTAGGTTTAAGCACTCTGCAAAGAGAACACTTAAACTTATTCTAGACACAACCATTGTGTTTCTCATTGTAATCAAGATACAAAAGCTTTTGGTGCAAGTGTTTTTACTTCTTCTTCTCCTTCTTCTCTTCTCCTACAAATAGTCAAGTCCCTTTTTGCTAAAGAATCCCCCAACAAAATTTGGCATGCACAGTGGGACCAGAAGGAGGCTTGAGCATAGGAGAACCAATAATACAAATTGTAGTAGAAGTGCAAAGGTACTGACAATGCTGGATTGAGAGGTAATGTTTCTTTTACATGGAACTCTCTAAGCCTAAGAAGGAGAATGTGCAACTCATGATTGCAACCTAGTCTCAAACTTTGAGGGTCCTTTGCAAAGAAACAAGAAGAAAAGCTATTTGAAGGTCAAGCAACCCTCTATCATCAACATCCTCAATAAGAAATATGGCAGCTCAAGTAGACCTAGAAACTCTAGTTTCAAGGTTAAATATCGAATTCCCCTCTTTTAGAGGATTAGTACATGACGACCTTGATGAACATGTTAGAAGATTTATGGCCTTATGCAAAACAAGGGGACTGATGGGAAGGGAAGATGCATTTTTTATTATTTTCCTAGCAACATTGGAAGGGTTAGCAGATAAATGGTTTAATCAATTTGCTGATAACCGTTTTAATACACGGGACTTAATGAAGGATGCTTTTAAGACACGGTTCCAACAAGGGAATACAACAGAGAATATTATTGAAGAAGGGAATACAATAGAGAATATTATTGAAGAATTAAAGAACTTGAGACTAGGTACTAGGGAAACATTTCTAGAATTTGTCACTAGAGCAAAAGCCCTCATGGCTAAATTACCAGACCCCCCTCATGAATTCTTTGTCAATAAGTGGTTGGCCAAACCACTTCCAATGTCAACACAATACAAAATTAAGGATTTGGTGCTACCTATAACAACAATTGAGGAATTTATTTCTACAACAACAAGGATAGAGAAAATCATATACCAATATGGAACTAGTTCTTCTAGTCTAACATACCCTGTGGAACTTGAGGACCCAATGACACAGTTGAGGCGAGAACTTGAGAGTCTAAGAAGGAACTAGCCCCAGAAAGAAGAAGAAAAGGCAATAACTCAATTGAGGCATGAAATCGAAGCTTTAAAGTTACAAAAAGAAGAAGACGCCCAAGCAGAGGAGTTAGCACAACTACAACAAGAACTACAAGAACTCTGTGGAGGGGCATAAAAAATGGACTTCGATGCACCATGTGCAGCAAACAAGGACATGTGGTAAGTGATTGCCCTCTTCCAAGCCAACTATGTAGGAAAGTCGAACATGAAGCTCATGAGTATCACTCAAGAGGGATGCCTGCACAAACATATTGGGAAGAAGGAGGAGCCCAATCACCAACTAATCTGATGGTGGCTACACACAGTCAAGGTAACACTTATAACCCTCAACTTAAGGATAACTTTGGAAATGGGCCTAGGAGGCCAATCATTTGTTTTAGATGTGGAGAATGTGGGCATTACCAAAGCAGGTATCCTCTACTAGAAAATGCTCCTCCTTGCAAAAACTACCCAGAGGCTAGGGATCATTATACCAATCATGTCCGAAGAACCAGGCATCTACATCTGGGCCTCACATACAAATG
Source organism: Ceratopteris richardii (assembly GCA_020310875.1). Lineage (NCBI taxonomy): Eukaryota > Viridiplantae > Streptophyta > Polypodiopsida > Polypodiales > Pteridaceae > Ceratopteris > Ceratopteris richardii. Next base: position 152,974,394 of record CM035435.1, read on the forward strand.
ATCTCTATGAACAAAGAAAAAGTTGGAGAAGAAGTCAGTGTACCATCCCCATTTGCTAGAGTAGTACAATTAGAAGAAATAGACTCTTTTGTTTGTATGGAAAAAGATATGTTGGACAACCCAGATTTGGATTTATATGAAGAAGCAAACATGTTGGCTTGGCTATAAGGAGAAGACTCATCTTCTTGCTATGGAATTTTTCTAAACAACTCAAGTAGAGAGGAATTCTATGAAGGAAAAGAGGAGATCATTCAGGTTGCTGATTTGAGCAAACCAATCAAAGGCCATGGAAGAGAGAAGAAAAGAAAAACCCTTAAGTGCAACATTGATGACGCTGCTTCAACTCCTATATCAATGGCCACTTGGTTATGGACAATGGTATGGATATCATATCTTATGATAAATTTTATGGCAGTAAGTGCAGGGCATTACAAGGATGTGGAAGGAGTACCTGCTTGTCTTTGGAAATACAAGATTCCACTGGTTGAAGAAGCTCGAATAGTAAGATGGAAATGTTACAAATTAAATAAAAAATTAGCTAAAACAGAGATACAAAAGATGGAGTACACTGGAAATATTATTCGAATGAAGGAGTCAGAGTGGCCCTATCACATGGACAGTGTATCCAAAAGGAAGACAACCAAAAGAGAGTGTAGTATAGTTAGAGACAGTGGAGGATGAAGAGCTTCCATTAGTCATCACATCCAGGCTCAAGGCCTATCATCAGCAAAAGTGAATCTTTCTGAATCACCTGGAACTTGCAAAGTCTATCCAAGTTGTACATAGCCTTCTCGTATCATTTTCTTTTGCTTAGTTTTATTAATTTTCATCAATTCTTAATCTTTTTCTTTAGTTTTTTCATGAAAATTAGAAGCCATTTCATATCCATTTCATGAAAACCTTGTTGATTTTTTTTAGAAATTTTTAAAATTTTTAAGAATTTTTAGATTTTTTAATCTTATTTTAATGCTATTTTTCTTGAAAAAAGAAGAAAAAAGGAGGTGCTCTATGGTTTTGAGTGTGGCAAGCTATCTAGAAATTTAGAAAAAATTTTGAGATTTTTTTTTACTTTTTTTGGAGTTTTTTTAATAATTTATATGGTTTTTAACCTATTTTTTAGGCATTTTCCTGTGAAAAAACAACTCTCCCAAGTTTTTATTCTTATTATCTAGATTGGAGCGAACCTTTAGTAGCCTTTTTGAGGATAAAAACATTCCCTCAAGAGATGACATTGGCTAGATGAAAGATCTTAGAACAGTAATTACTAGAATACACACTCATTGGAGATAATTTATACAAGTGCGAAAGAGACAAATACTTAAGACTGTGTGCAAGAGTGAATATCCTAAGATCTTAGAAACTGCTCACCAAGGTGTGGTAGGAGGACACTTTGGAATAGATAGGGTAGGTCTTTGATGGCCAACCCTTCACATGGATGCACATACCTATGTGAAGCGGCATGACATTTGTCAACAAACTCAGTACCTGATACAAAAGGATGAGATGCCACTAAAACCCATGATGGGCAGATGTGCATTCTCTAGGTGGGGAATAGACTTTCTAGGTCCTATTAATCCCCCAGCCAAGAACTCAGGTGTTGAATACATTATCGTTGCCACAGATTATTTAACCAAATGGGTAGAAGTGAAAACCCCCAAGAAGAATGATGCAAAAACTACAACCAAGTTCTTGTTTGAAAATGTATTTACAAGATATGGTTTGCCAATAGAATCGGTTATGGATTGTGGCACTCACTTCTTGAATGAGTCAAATGTTTGTTAAAAGAATTCATGGTTATTCGTAAGAAGTCAGCTCCATATCACCCTCAAGCCAATGGTTAGGCTGAAAGCATGAAAAAGATACTTTGCACTATTTTGACTAAATTGGTGAATATTAAGTTCTATAATTGGAACAAACAGCTACATCATGCTATTTGGGCATATTGAGTTTCCTATAAAATAGTGCTCCAAGCCACACCCTTTCATATGGTATTTTGCCAAAATGCAGTGTTACCATTAAACTTCCTGATGCCCACATTGAAAGTAGCACAAGAACATCAATGGATCGGCCATGAGCTCTTGTCTAGAATCTTTGATCTTGAAAGATTAGACAAAACAAGATTAAGAGAAGCTGCAGAAATATATGATGCCAAGAAGAGATCGCAAGCATGCTACCCATGTGAAGGATAAGGGCTTGAAAGCGGGAGACTTAGTCTTGGTGTATACTCTGAAGCAACAAGCAAGGAAACTAGACAAGCGTGGTTATGGGGCAATGATCATTAACAGAATATCAACCAGTGGAGAAGTCTAACTAGCCACCCTTGAGGGTGATGTACAAACAAGCTATATTAGTGGGTGTAGAGTGAAATTGTATCAAGCACATCTCACTGAAGAAATGCTTAGTAAAATCAAGAGTGCAAAAAAACATAAGGAAGAGGAGAGATAGATTTGACAAGAAGCTTAGGTAGAAGCCCTAGAATGTATGCAGCAAATGAAGTTGAGGAGACAGTTTAGAGATCAACCTAGGCAAGATGTTCATGGAGCACCAAGATATCACATGGCTATGTGTCAAGTGATGAGTATAATATCTCACCGAGTTATTGATAGGCATCCTTTCATGATGCTAGAATTAGGACAAGGAAAGAATGCAAGAACCATAAGGACCTTGATAGATTCAGGTGCTGCCACTAGTGCATCTAGACTTTCTTACTATCAAGAATTGCAATTAAGTATCAATCCTATAGAATCTTATCTCCTCAGATTTAGAGGAGTGGAAACCCCTTGTCTAGGTGAGGTGGAACTTCCCATCTTTATCCAAGATGTCCATATGACAATTAAAGTGCTAGAGTGTCAAGATGAGGATCTCACTGAACCTTTCATCTTGGGCCAAGATTGGATGTATAACCACGCAAAGAACCTAAACCTAAGAAGTGGACTTCTTCAAGCCTGGGTGAACGAACAATGCATCATAATAGAACTAGCAAATCACACTCAAGGAACTAGGAAAGGCACCCACACCTGGTCCTTCTAGGAGCACTCATGAAGATAAGGATGTTGTTCTTGTCCAAAGCTCTCTAGTAGAGAATGATGTTGTTCTCAACAAAAGAATTGGAGATAAGGCAAAGCTCTCTTCTTTTCCAAAAGGCATCGAAATTAAACTACTCACAAAGCAGGGGATCCAAAAGAATAAATTGCTTATTCAAAACACAATATACTACAAGAGGGATCAAGGAAGGAAGCAGATTTAGAGGTGTGCAAGTGAACAACCACCTACCCTCTTGTCAGAATGACAAGTATGTACAATGCCAATGAAGCAGTCTAAGGAGACAACAAATCCATATTCTAGGAGTCAGCCTTGGCAAGTCACCTCTATCTAGATACTTAAGTGGTCAAGGAAGGCAGAACTCAACACTAGAAAAATTTAGGTTCCTAAGATCTGCTTACACTCTCAAGTTGCCACAAGAAATCCTCTAGAGTTGAGGCAACGCTTGCATGCGCTCACTCAATAGGCTTCGAAGTTGAAACATGCCATCAAAAAACAAGCACGTGCACCTTCACCTAGGACTACTTGGAAATCGGTACCCAAAAAGTCCCAGATCGAGGTAGAGTCATCTCTAAAACCCTTAAGTATAATTACTAGCAAAATTTGTAATCCCCTAGGGAAGTCCGGAAAGTTAAGTCTGGTACTAAACCACCTGATTTAACATTGTAAATTAACTATAAATTGTTAGGTGCATGCAAAGTTACTTGCATTTCCAGAGTATGCATTCAAGTCATAACTACCCCTACTAACTCATGACTTCACAACACTCAAGCATACATTAACATAACACAAGGAGTCTGATACATCATCTTGGTATTGCATGGGGAAGAAGGTCTCAATTGCTCTCTGTGGCAATACTAATGTGCTTCATTTCTTGTAGCAAATTCAAGTGATGTCAATAACCTCTATCATCATGGTCGAGGCAGATACAAGTTCTCAGCCAATTGACATCAAGGGTTTGTTAGTCTTTGAACTCCCTATATAGAGGCTGATGGAATTTCAACATGTGAGACATATACCCATTCAAGATCACCCTGTTGGATGCACAGAGAAAGTAAACATCAATTCACATGGGTTCAATGAAATGCCATGCCCACTTGGCGATGCAAGCTACATTTGGGAATCTAAATGTGAGTTCGACAATATTTGGGGTCGGTTTCAATTCTTCTCATGAGAGTTTGAATAGCTCCATAATACTCCAAAAATTCAAGGAATATGACACGAGGCAGGACTACAAGACTACTTTCAGGAGTAATTGCCCAAACCTAATGTTTTGATATGTTATTACCTTGCATCTACATTACAAGCTAGCACTGTGAAGGATGCACCAAGAACATTTGTAATCCCTTCTCTACGACACAACAGTGAAATGAAGAAGTTCAAACTCACCAAGAACTTGGTTCAAGAAGCTCTCAACATGTAAGGTGATCATGTTCCTTCAGATAAGGAAGGTTTAGTGCCTGAGAACATGAAGAACAAGAAGATAGTGAAATTGAAGGACATGGCCATGATGACAACAAACTTATTAATGCCACTCAAGATCTACATGCAACATTTCGCTTTTCCAGGGTAAGACTGCTTCGCCAAACCCCACAAAATGATTTGGTTCAGTTTGTATGTAGTGACAACTATAGGATTAATGATTAACCTTCTTGTTTGGATTATTGACCAATTGTATGCTGCTAACAATAGATGGTTTTTTTCTCCCACCTCCATCTCCACCTTCACAAAAATTTCAATTTTTGGTCATATTTCCCTCCCCATCTCATTTCCCTCATTTCACTTGTGAGAGAGAGCGAGAGAGAGCTTGCATCCATTTTGTTTTCATGTGTTTTTTAGCATTTCTTACAGGTTTTGGCTACATCACCATCTCTAGCAGCTTGAGCAAGTACGATAGAACTCTGAACAAGTCCCGAGATGATGATCTCTATCTGTCGTGATAGATAGAGAAAGTTGGTATTTTGTGTTTGCATGCACGGCGCGATTACCTACACCATTAGAACACTCCAAATCATTAGAAGGATCTAAAAAATTTGCTTTTTTTCTATCTATCATGATAGTCACCATCTATCGCGACAGGCACCATCTATCGTGATAGACACCATCCATCGTGACAAATAGACCCCCATGATAGACACCGTTTATCGACAGACACCGTCCATCGTGATAGACATCATCTATCATGATAGATAGAACCCCGTGACAAATAGCATCTATCACGACAGACACAATCTATCGCAATAGATAGGCCTCCACGATAGACCCTGTCTATCGCAATAGACCGATTTGACGACACACAATTGACACCCATCTATCGCAACAGACAAGCCCACAAAAGATGATAGACACGGTCTATCGCTACAGACACCCATCTATCGCGACAGCCAGGACCCCATGATAGACCCCATCCATTGTGACAGATCAATTTCATGACACATGATAGACACCTGTCTATTGGGACAGACACCGTCTATCATGACAGACACCCATCTCTCATGACAGACACGGTCTATTGCGACAGACACCTATCTATCATGACAGGCAAGACCCAATGATAGACCCCGTCTATCGCGACAGATACCATCTATCATGACAGATAGCCCAGGTGACAGTCATCGACTATTGCGATAGACATCGTCTATAGCGACAAACAGGCACTTTCGGCAAAAAATTAAAGTGGTATTTTTTTTTTTAATTTTGGGCTAATTTTGGGCATATTTGCACACTCAATTACCCATACAATTACAAAGGCCTCAGAAAAATGCACTAAAATGCTAAAAGGTCTTGATTGCCTGTTTTAACCCCATGAACCCTGAATTGACATAACGTTTTCATACGAAATCCATTTTTTGAGCTCTAGAGCTTGTTGGGGTAGGTACACCAAGGGAGCTCTAGAGGAAATCTTTTGGGCAATACAAAAGGGGGAAAAAGGGTGTTTAAAAGTGTCTGAATCAAAGTGCCCATTAATCGAATGTAAAATCTTGAGCTAAACTTGGAACTTTTATAGGATCATTGAGAGCTCTTGGAGAGACCGAAGCAAGTGCCAGTGTGTGCAGGCTTGGGAACATGCTTCCTGGGTAGAAGAGTGAAGCAAGGAGAAGTGACTTGAGGTTAAACGATCTCTCAACCCCTCGATCCATTCCTAGCATAGGCTAAGGGTGGATAGGTGTTTTTGATTGATTAGGGGTATGATAGGAACACTCAAGTTCCAAGAGCCTCTAAATTCTCAAGCCTAAGAATAGGTTAAATTGCAGTCAAGGGACAACCTAAGGGAAAAGAACTTAAGCTAAGAGGACGAAAAAAACATCAAGTACGACACACTTAAGTGTTCCTGATGATGCTTAACTAAAGACAGGGAAACACATACAAAGGATCTTAAAAGGAACAAGTGATTGGTATCAAAGAATAAGCAACGTGGTTGTACAAGGATCATTGGGTAGATCGGTAGGGCATATGAACCTGAGATCAGGAAGACACCTAGAGAGAGATCAACAAAGTGCTAGATCATCAGAGGCTAGTGTCAACCATACAGCTAGGTCTTGGGCCCAAGATTTGAGTGATAACCCATACATTCTAAGTTCAGAAACAAGTGACTCTGAGATGTCTTACAACATGGAGAGGCCCACAAGTAGCTCTAGAGTGGCATACCTCGAAAACCAAAGGGTCCATACAAGACTCAACTAGAATATATCAAGACCAACTACCTAGGTGCTCACATCTATGAGGATGTTATGAGAAGATCCATTGTCCAAATAAAGAACCCAAATCAACCCGTTCAAGTAGAACATCCAGTAGTTAAATTCGAAAACGGTTCATACATAGATAAAGAAGGAACAATGTATGTGGTCACCAACCATCCAGATAGAACAGATGAACTCGGCAACATAATCCTTGAGATCGAAATAGGTGACATAGAGCAAGGGGATTTAGGAAGAGAGCCAAGAACCCCTTGAGGCAAATCAGTCCTGTCTAGAATAATCATTCCAGAGTGGGTGCCCCAAGACAATAAGAGCATAGACTTGCTCTTAAACTGAGAGACCGATGAGGCCTTCTGAAGGTATAAACCTGACCAGCCTATTGAAGTGGAAATGCTTACCATATATGAATTCAAGGATCCAGATATCCCCGGAAAGTGACCTACTTAGACAATACCTCAAAAAGGGTCTTTGAGGTCTTAGAGCATGGTAGGCATGCCTACACTTGGAAGGGTGAATTTGTTTTTCCCCAACCAAGGTCCAATGTCTAGTCACCAAGGAGTTGGAACATCTCAAGATCATGGAACCTTGAGAGACATGAGTAGAGATAGACCCGAGGTGAGCTTCACTAACCCATTGGGAAGAGAAACAACAAGGACAGAGCTGGATAGAATGGAAAACCACAGATATAGAGACTTGAGGCATCAAAGAAATGCAAATGAATTTCCTTTGCCAAGGCCTAGAGAACACACTAGGACCTTGAGATCGACACAATTGGTTAAGTCCATAAAGAACTACTTCAATGGCACTAGAGACCCATATGATCATGTGGTAGAATTTAGGCAAGTCTTGAGGGCTGAGCAAGTTGATGACCTATTCATGCAATACAAATTGCAAGTGAACGTTTTTTATCTAACCCTGAAGAACACGGACCTTACATGGTTTCAACCACTTCAATAGAGGCAATTTAGAAACATAGACCAATTGCTAGAAGCCTTCATCACGAAATTTTCAAAGAGTGGCATCAGGCATAACACTTCCTCATTGATCCATAATTTTAAACAAACAGCTCAAGAGACAGTGAGACTTGTAGGAAGAAGATTTCAATAGTACCTAGAGAGATGGTCTGTGCCCAAGTTACCCACACCCGCCAAATAAGTGGCTTTATTCTTAGACAGATTGTTAAGTACCAAATTGAGATCTTATTTGTACTTAAGGACCCTAGATCCATAGAAGAGTGTGTACACATGTGCATAGATATTGAGGATAATCTAGGGGAGGAATTAGAGCTTTCAAAAATCTACAAAGATTCAGATAGCTCTACTAGCCTCAATTCAAATCCATCTACGTCTATTGAGGAACTTGCAGAGAAGGTAGCTCAGAAGTTAGGAGTCTCTAGCAAACAAATACCAAGATTTGCCCCAACAAAATGGTGTTATACATGTGGAGGAGACCATATGCCTAATGTGTGCCCTATCATGGTTCAACCCCAAGCAAACCCTAACAGCCAATACTGCACCATAGAAAGGAGATATACAAACCACACTACATAAGACTTCCCATATAACAAACAAACTGTTAGGCAAAATTATCATCAACCATATTTGCAATAGGGAAGATACCAGAACCAATACCCACCACAACAATATGGAAGGCCCCAACAACCCTACCAACCACCCTATCAAGGGCAACAAAGATATCAACCAGTTTTAGCACAATAACCTCCACCTCCAACCAATGTGATCCCTGTAAAGTATGCAACTACTGAAGAAATTCCGAATAGAGCCTTAATGCCAATATCATCATTGCTTTCAGAAAGTGACTCAAATGATCATATCTTTGACTCGACTTATATTGATAGTCCATAGGCTTACTATATGCAGTCACTCGAGCATAAGGAGTCATACTATTTTGAAGATCCGAGTGAACCTAGCTGGGAGCCAGAATATGCAAATGTCATGTACACAAATCCTAACTCTAGACCCCAACTTAGGCAGATAAGACCTGAGGACCATGCTACCGATGTTAGGGAGATCACCTCATTCGTGATTGCTCTATGCCTGCACCTACACAACCCTAAGCTGTGATAATTCAAGGTTTTTGCCCAGATTGTGGGAAGGAGCACCTGCTACGAAATTTTCCTAAAAACCACACCAATATGCCAAAAATCACTCCTATCAATGTCATTGAGTTAGTGGTAGACTCCAGGGGAAGTTTGACTTCCACTGCCCCAGTGTAGTAGTCACTAGAGCTCAGACATTTAAGCAAAACCAAGAATTAGGCCAGAAAAAGAGTTCTGAGGTTAGTGAGACTGAGAACCTAACTAAGAAAAGGTCAAGAGCTTGGAGGGATAGTCGAGAGAGAATGAAAAGGCAATGGGCAAAGAAGATGAGCGAACTTGAGGAAAGCTTGAGAGAAACAAAATCCAGGATAATTGAACTCACATCTCAAACTCACTCTCACACTAATCCACTACCACCATTCCCATCTCCCTCCAATCCACCACCTTCCAACCCACCTCACACAATCCCACCACCCCCTAGAGTAGGATCAGTCTTAGCAGATCCCACTCTCAAGGACCTAGATATGATGCTTAAAGCATATCAGGCCAGAATCCAAGAAGGGCCAAATATGATAGATCATGAAAAGTGTTACCCTAGAGCTGACCTAGAGATTGAATGAAAAAAGCTTTGTGCTAAGATGGTAGAGTTGGCTCAAACCATGTTTGAGGCCAGTGGCCTCTTCAATTGCTCTAATTTAGCTAGGACTCAATTGCATTTTGATGGACTATTAGACAAATTTGAGAGGCTAATGCAAAATCTGAAAAGGACACTATCTCTCAAGATAAGGACAAGGTCAGTGGAAGAATGGACATTCCTCCCAAGGAAGCTTACGTGCCTAATTCCATTGAACCAAGTACCACTTGTTCTATGAATCAATATTCCCAAAAATTTCTAAGAGAAATTCAAGAAGAGAAGTGGGGCAAAGAATGTGAGAATCCTCCTCCTATTGAACTTGTGGATAAACTGCATGATCAATTCCCACAAGACCTTCCTTCCATCTATGGAGAGCAGGAAGATGAACAACCAAGTGAGCGGTTAGACTTTGAGTCTAATTCCTTGCAGGAATTGCCTCATTTCACAGGCCCATGGGAAGCAAAGTCCACTTGTATGAGGGCACCCACAGTCATGGTAAGAAATGAGAATTCAGTCATACTTAGGAATACGGAGGTAGTGAACACTAAAGTGCAGTGCAATCTCACTTTAGAAGAGCTACTCAGGGTTAAACTAGAATTGTGGAAACACGTAGCTAATCAAGTACCACTCCATGATAGGATCTCATAGAACAGTTCCAAAGATACCTTTGGATAAGATAGGAGACATGAGCAAAGGAGAAGAAGAAAACACTTATCTTCCAATCACTCACCAAGGTTACACTAATCGATATGTTTTTGCATGGAGTTACAAGGATTTGAAAGGCGTAGACCCTAACATATGCTCACATACAATTCCCATGACCTTAGAGGGCAAGCCCTGCAAGCAAAAGGCCAAGATCAAGGAAGAGATAGATAGATTGGTGGAAGCAAGATTTATCTATGAGATTGAGCACACTAAATGGGTATCCCCCATTGTAGTGGTGCCCAAGAAGAATGGCAAACTACATGTATGCATTAACTTGAAGAAGGTTAATGCAGCCACTATCAGAGATAGTTATCCGCTTCCTATCACTAAGCATCTACTAGAAAGAGTAGCAGACAAAGAAGTATACAAGTTCCTTGATGGATTTTCTAGCTACAATCAAGTGGCCATAGCTCCAGAAGATCAACATAAGATAGCTTTTGTTGTATATTATTGAACAATGCATTGTTAAAGTGTTATATTATGAATGTATTAATGTGTTTTGGATGTTTTTGATATAGCAGCTAAAGGTTTGTGAGGAGCATGCAAAGCGTGAAAGGGCGGATATCAATAATCCGAAAAATTATTATGCATAGAAGGTTCTATCGTTAGAAACAGTTGGAAAAGTAATGGTTAGAATATGGGTCATTGTAGACCACAGTTTATGTTATTGAAAGCAATGGCTTTTTGTAAAAGTTACTGACTTTTAGTTTCATGCTTGCTTTTCGAAGCTGCCCTCATGTAACCACTCTTTTCGACGTAATCAAAATTCCTATAAATACATGCACTCTGTGGACTGTCGAAACAGAGTGCATGGGGGGAGATTGCACCCAATCTTGCGTTCGGTCTCGTCTCTTGTTGCGTCTATTCTCTGTGTGTTTTCTATTTGCGTAACCTCTGTATGCGCGTGAGCAAGATCCTGACAACAGTGGTATCAGAGCTCTGCACGTATCAATACAGAGGGTTCTGTTCTCTGTTCGCAATTCCGATTCCGATTCCGTCTCCGTCTCCGTCTTCGTCTCCGTCTTCGTCTTCGGTTTTGGTTTCTGTTTCTGTTCCAGTTCTAGAATCAGAACCTACGTTTTCACCTACATTTGCTCCTATGTTTACTCCTTTGGCAAAGAAATTAGGCAATAACTTAGGCAATACATTGGCAACATTGGCACCCAAGGCTCCCTTGGCGACCGTTGGCAGCCGTTGGCTACGCGCGAGGCAATTTTAATTTTTGAGTGGCAATAGAGTGGTCTAGATTCCCTAAGGTAGGAGGATTTGAACCCACAACCTCCTACTTTCAAGGGAAGTGCTTTACCACTACACTCTCTCTTGGAGTTATCACTCAAGTTCTTTCCTCATAAATTTAACATAACTTGCAGTTTTTCTCACTTTTCAAGGCGGCACGGTGTGACGCGACGCGACGCGTCTCAGGGTACATCTTTTCAGGGTACACTTCTCAGGGTACACTTTTGAGGGTACACTTCTCAGGGTACACCAGGGTACATCCAGACAGGGTACATCTTGTCAGGGTACATCAGGGTACATCCAGACAGGGTACACTCTACTAAGGTACATTTCCTTAGGGTACATCCCGAGAGGAAAGCACTAGCTTAAGGGTCCAAGAGCACCATGGAGGATTACAGTAATTCACCTCTACCTGAGGCAACACTTGAACAACAACTAGAGCTTTTGAGGCATGAGCTTTGAGGAGCTCAGAATGAGATCCGACAACGTGATGAAGTCCTCCAAAAGATACAAGTTGAGGAAGACAACCTTACGAGAGTAGTAAAAGCTATTATTTCTGCCCAATCTCATGTTACTCATTCGAAGATTGGTACTAGAAACTACCAATTTCTATGATTTGATGGCCGAAAGGATGGGCCTTTAGTCCTTTCCTGGTTGTCACAGTTTGATGATTTTTATACTGACGAGTTGTATGCTGAAAGTGAAAAAGTTAAATTTGCCACTAACTATTTAGTAGGTAAAGCTCAACTCTGGTGGAATGTCCTGCGGCACAATACGGAGCGTCCAACAACGTGGAAGGCTTTCCAAGAGAAAATGAAGGATTCTTTTCTTCCTCCTCAATACCATTTGCATGTTCGACGTGCATGGACGACCCTTACATGGAAGGAGGGTGATACGGTTACTACTTACACTGAGCGGTTCTGGCAAAATTTACTACTTGTTCGAATGCTTGAAGAAGTACCGGAGGATATCTTGCAGCAGAAATATGAAGATGGTTTGGAGGTGGGAATCCAAGCTAAACTTCACACCCTACGGCCTACAACCCTCAACGAGGCTATATCTTTTGCTTATGATGCAGAAAAAGAATTCCAGTCCATAACCAAGTCACTCCGACTACAACAACCATGCCAACGACCATTTTCTGTTAAACCTACATTTCCTATGAAGCGTACTTTTAATGCCCCATCTTACCCTAGTTTTCCTCGTCCTCCACAATCCAATTACTCAACTCCACCTGTTGCTTCATCTCTCCAACCAACCAAACCACCTACCCTTCAAACTTCAGTGGTGGATGCCCAACAGAAGCGACCACGACTCACTTGCTGGAATTGTGGTAAACTTGGACATACAAAATAAGGTGCAGATTGCGACCCCTTCACATGAAACCGGCTACAGCTCAATTGCATAACATGGAGGTCCATAATGAAGAAATTCCTCCTTTTTGGACAGAGGAATCATTGGAGAAGGACTTAAGTACCTTGGGTAACGATATCTCTCTTCACTCTCTCCTTTGCATGCAGGGTACAATAAATAATAAACTAGTTAAAATTCTACATGACGATGGTAGTTCACATGACTTCATTTCACATTTATTAGTGCAAGAACTTAAATTACAAACGTTTCCTTCCTTGTATAAAGTGAAAGCTGCATTTCAAGGTAGTCATTATAATGTAACACGAGAAGTGCAAGATGTTACAATTAGCATAGGTCCATATGTTGATTCACGAACATTTTTTAATTGCACCTTTGCAATCTTACGATGTTATACTAGGTATGCCTTTTCGTCACCATTATAACCCATGTATTGACTACCATACGCATACTTTTAACTTTGAATTCAAAGGTCAAGTCATTAGTTTGTCTGCACGGCATGATTTTCAGTCGTTTCCACTGATTAGTCACACTCAAGTAAAACGTGCATTTAGGAAAGGATCCAACTCATGCATTGTTTATGTCAATGTCATCAATGATTATACTCATACACTTCCTGATGCATATAAACCTTTCATGAGTACTTATAAGGATTGTTTTATGTCTGAGTATCCCTCTGAACTACCACCATCTCGAGGATCCTTTGACCATAGTATAGATTTTGTCCCTGGTAGTTCTCCTCCTCATAAAGCACCTTATAGACATGGCCCACTACATCAAAAGGAAATAGAAAACCAAGTAAAAGACTTGCTACAAAAAGGACTTATAAGGCCTAGTTCTTCCCCATTTGGAGCACCAGTTCTCTTAGTAGAGAAGAAGAATAAAACTTATCGAATGTGCATTGTTTATAGAGCCCTTAACAAGATTACCATCAAGAATAGATACCCTATTCCTCGAATAGATGATCTCTTAGATAAGTTACGAGGAGCTCGTGTCTTTAGTAAAATTGATCTTAAATCAGGTTACCATCAGATTTGTATGACACAAAGTGATATTTTTAAGATTGCATTTAGAACTCAAACCGGCCAGTATGAATTTCTGGTAATGCCCTTTGGACTTACTAATGCCCCTGCTACATTTGCACGAATGATGAACAATATTTTTCTTGATTATCAAGCTTTTGTTCTTGTATTCTTTGATGATATACTTGTTTACAGTAAGAATGATAGTGAACATGAACAGCATCTTGCAACAATTTTTCATTTATTATGAGAGAACACACTTTATGCTAATCCTGAAAAGAGTTACTTCTCTCAACGTAAGCTAGAATATTTAGGACTTATTATTTCAAGTGAAGGTGTGCATGTGGATCTGAAAAAGATTAGAGTTATAGTAGAATGACCTACACCACAATCAGTCAATGATGTTCGTTCTTTTCTTGGGTTGGCTAGTTTCTATAGGAAGTTTATTCGAACTTTTTCTTATTTAGCATTGCCTCTTACCTTGTTGTTGAAAAAGAAAATAAAATTTGCATGGGGACTTACCCAACAACAGTCCTTTGAAAAACTTAAACATGCACTTTCACATGCACCTGTTGTACAGTTACCTGATTTTTCACAACCCTTTCATGTCGTTATTGATGCTAGTGGTTCAAGAATAGGTGTTGTTTTAATGCAAAATGACCATCCCATTGCATTTGTGAGTAGGAAGCTTAAGCCCTCAGAACAGAATTATAGTACATATGATAAAGAATTGTTAGTAGTTGTGCATGCTTTGCAAATTTGGAAACACTATCTTCTGGGCTCTGAGGTCTTAATCAAAACCGATCAACAGGCAATTACGCATTTATTAAATCAACCCTTAATCTCTGATAGGCATCTTAGATGGGCATCATTCATTCAAAAATTTCCAACCCATGATACAATATCAGCCTGGTAAAGCTAATGTTGTAGCTGATGCTCTTAGACGTTTTCCTCCACATTCTGCTGTTTTAATAATATTTCTGCCATCCAAATTCATTCTTTTCAAGACATGGTTTCCATTTCTACATCTGATTTGTATTTTTCACGTGCATGGCATGACTTCAACAATGGTGCATCTTTATCTGATGAACATTATATATTTCCTAATGGTTTTCTTTATTTTCAACATAGATTGTGCATAACCCAAGTTTTTAAAGATTTTGTCATTAAAGAAATGCATGAACCATCTTACATGGGTCATAGAGGCAAACAAAGCACCATTTCTGCTTGCAAAGATTTCTTCTTTTGGCCACACATGGAAAAAGATATTGCACATTATGTTTCTCAATGCATTGTATGTCAGCGTGTCAAACGTCATCATGGTAAACCATTTGAATTATTAATGCCACTTCCCATTCCAAATGAACCATGGGAACAAATCTCTATGGATTTTATCACAGGTCTTCCCATCACTTCATCACATAATGATATGATTTGGACAATAGTTGATAGGTTTAGTAAATATGCATATTTCATTCCATGTAGGAAAACTTTGCCTGCACCTCAAGCTGCAAAATTATTCATTAAATGCATTTTACCACATCATGGATTTCCTAAAGTAATGTTATCTGATCGTGATGTTAGATTTTGTAATCATTTTTGGGTTGCCTTATTTCAACATTTTGGTTCTAAAATAGATTTTAGTTATGTATTTCATCCTGAAAGTAATGGACAAAGTGAGTCTACCAACAATACTATTCTTGATTTATTGCATTGTTATTCATTAGATAATCCTACTAACTAGGATGAAAAGTTGCCATTGCTTATCGTACACAAACACATTAATGTACCAGCTCCATGAACATTTTCATGCATGTATTTTTACATGGCACATGCCTATTTTTTATTCAGTGATGAAACATGTGACTGGCCATCCATGTTTATTCTTTTATCAACTGAGGTCAGTTGCTTTTTCAACTGAGGGGCATGTTATAACTTATGGAATATGTTGAACAATGCATTGTTGGAGTGTAACATGGAATATGTTGGTTGGCCAAATTGGAGTGTAACATGGAATATGTTGGCCAATGCATTGTTGGAGTGTAACATGGAATATGTTGGCCAATGCATTGTTGGATTGTAACATGGAATATGTTGGCCAATGCATTGTTGGATTGTAACAGTAACATGGAATATGTTGAACAATGCATTGTTATTGTTGAAATGTAACATGGAATATGCTGAACAATGCATTGTAATTGTTAGAGTGTTAAATTATTTTATCAACTGAGGTCAGTTGCTTGTCAACTGAGAGGCATGTTGTATATTATTGAACAATGCATTGTTAAATTGTTATATTATTAATGTATTAATGTGTTTTTGATGTTTTTGATATAGCAGCTAAAGGTTCGTGAGGAGCGTGCAAAGCGTGAAAGGGCGGATATCAATAATCCGAAAAATTATTATGCGTAGAAGGTTCTATCGTTAGAAACAGTTAGAAAAGTAATGGTTAGAATATGGGTCATTGTAGACCGCAGTTTATGTTATTGAAAGCAATGGCTTTTTGTAAAAGTTACCAACTTTTAGTTTCACGCTTGCTTTTCGAAGCCGCCCTCATGTAACCACTCTTTTCGACATATATTCTCTGTGTGTTTTCTGTTTGTGTAACCTCTGTATGCGTGTGAGCAAGATCCTGACAACAGCTTTTGCCACAGAGTGTGGTATATTTGCTTTTTGGGTAATGCCATTTGGGCTTACCAATGCACCAACTACCTTTGAGAGGTTGATGTGCCATGTGTTTAAAGAGTTCTTGAGGAAAAACTTGGAAGTCTATGTTGATGATCTCTATGCTCATTCCAACATTAGAAAAACACATATACGTGAACTCAGACAAATCTTTGATAGATGTATAGAGTATCAGGCCTGCTTGAACCCAGAAAAGTGCATTTTCATGGTTAGGAAAGGCAAGATTCTAGGACACAATGTCAAAGAATGGCATATCCATGGATGAGAAAAAAGTCTGAGCTATTGTAGAGCTGGCTGTATAAAACCCTTAGAATCATCATACATGATTCCATGCAAAGCCTACACACTTGCACAAATTTCTATGATAGATTGCCAATTTTCATCGTTAAACCCCTTCACTTTGAGTATTTTGGCATACATTAAAGCAACCATTGTCCCTCCACAATGAGTATCTACACTAGACACATCTTTGTAGTCCTACACTTCAAACCAATTTACTTCATTTCCTACACAAATGTTTATGAGGGCACACAATGTTACAATGAGATCATAAGGATGAAAAAGAATTTGATAAACTAATGCAAGCACAGGTAAAAGTTAGTGATTTGGAAAGTGAAAATCATTTGGTAAAGAAACAAAATTTAGAATTAGTTCTTGAGATAGGAGAAAATAATGAAAAGGTTAATTAATTTGATAAGATTTCCAAAGAGCTTAAAAAAATCCATGGAAGAATCCATTGAGAACAAAGGCATATGGAACAATGGAAAAATTTCTAGTTTTGGGTGTGTAGAAGTGCAAGAGACACATGAGAAGCACACAGACACATGGAGAAGATGAGTGGTTGGAATAGTTCTCCCTATTGACGATGATCAGAACTGAGTAAGAGTTGAATAATATCCCTAAGTACAAAGTACCACCACATATGAGTGAATCATGTATGTGGCGACATGGGGAAAAGACCTCTTGCCAACACTTGAGTAAAATGTGACCATGTATACATCAAAGCTACTCAAGGAACACATAAGTGTAACAAACCCCCCTAGAGCGAATATGTGAACACATACAGGGAGTGATAGATCAATCCCCACTGGGCATTAAGCCTAAAGCTTTGTGAAAAGCTTCAAACTTTTCCTCTCGAAGAGCTTTGGTGAATATGTCTTCCACAATATCTTGTGTAGGCACATATACCAAACCAATATCTCATGCATGAAGGTGCTCTCTTACATAATGATAATGCACCTTAATATGTTTGGCCTGTGCATGAAACATTGGGGTTTCTACAATAGCCAATGCACTCTCACTATGAATGAGAATATGTGTAGCAACATCAATCTCCATGCAAAGATCCATCAATAGGCATCTCAACCATATACACTCCAATGTAGCTGTGAAAACTACCCTATACTAAGCTTTACAATTAGATGTTGCCACTATAGGTTGCTTCTTACTCAACCAAGATATGCATGAGTCTCCAATAATTACCACTAGTACACATGTGAGTATCATAAAAACATCATCGATCACTATTTGTAAATGCATGCAAGCATGGCTGAATATCTCTACCATAAAAGAGACATAACCTCAAAGTTTCTTTGAGATATCTAAACACACATCTCACCACTGGCCAATGCTTATTGCCATGGCTATGCATGAATCAACTCAACTGGGAAACTGCATACTATATATCCGGCCTTGTATTGCATGCATATATAATACATCCCACAAGTTGCTCATAAAGAGAAGTGTCAATAGTGCATCACTGGAATCCTCAACTAAGAAATTAAATCTTGTTGCATGCATATATAATACATCCCACAAATTACTGATAAAGAGAAGTGCCAATAGTGCATCACTGGAATCCTCAACCGAGAACCAAGCTAGTGTAGAAACTGGATTGCAATCCTCATAGTCAAAACGTTGAAGTAGTTTTCCAACATACTTTGCTTGATGTATAACAATCCCCCCTCAATGGATACAAAGTGGATGCCAAGATAGTAGCTTAAAAGACCAAGATAAGTGACATAAAAAATATGCTGCAAATCATCCATAAAGGTGTCAAGTTTTGCATCAAATGAATCAGTCAAGATTATGCCATCAACATAAAGAACAAGCACTATAAGATCATCCCCATCTCTTTCATACATAGAGTGTGCTTTCAATTGGACTACATGTGAATCCAAGAGCAATCAAGTACTTATGGATTTTTTCATACCATGCATGTGGAGCTTGCTTGAGGCCATACAAGGCTTTATGCAAGCAACAAACAATATGCTCTTTCCCTTTTGCATCACATAAACCTCTTCTTGCAAATCACCATTCAAGAAAACTATTTTTATGTCGAATTGATGTACTTTCCAACCTCATTGGACATCAACTGCAACCACAATATGAATGGTAGTCATGCATGAAGTAGCTGCAAAAGTTTCCTCATAGTCAATGCCATATTGTTGTGCATATCCTTTGGCAACCAATCTATCTTTGTTGTGATCGAAGCTACCATGTGAATTTCTTTTAACCTTGTAAACACACTTTGTACCAATGACATTTTCTCCTTTTGGCAATGCACATAACTCCCAAGTACCATTCTAATGTATGGAATCCATTTCGGATTGCATAACACTCATCCAATGTGGATCATCATATGCATCTTCAAAAGTAAGTGGCGCTTCATTACATGTTGTTGCAATAAGAAAACAATACACAAAATTACTTGATGCATGATGAGAGCTTGATCTTGTTCTACCAAGTAAAGGTGCACTCAATTTGTTGTCTTGCAAAGTTTGTTTCAACCACTTTGGCATAGTTTGTGCACTCTTGATAGACGTGCATCCATTATGTAATACATCATCAACAAGTATATCATGCATAGGCTGACTTTCATGCTCATTTTCAGCCATATTTTGATGCAAATGTTCAGCCATATGCAAAAAAATTCTAGCAGTTTCGACCTTTTTTGGCTGAACATTTTTAGCCATGTTTGGCTAGAAATTCTTTACATTTTGAGCTCTATTTTGTTGAAATATTTTATCCCTTGGAACCTCAGTTGGTTGCTCTACATGGCCATAGTCAAGTGCACCACTGTGGAACAAAGGCATGAGTGTATGAAACACATCTTGTTAGCTAATTGTTGGTTGTTTTTTGCATTCAAGTAGAGGGAAAACTGATTTTTTATCAAATAACACATCTCGACTCACAATCATTGTGTTTGTTGATGGATGATACAAATGGTATCCCTTACTTTCAGAACTATAGCCAACAAATATTCATTTCTTTGCTTTGTTATCAAGTTTGTGATGTTGTTGTGATGGCACAAGAGCATATGCCAGACAACCAAACACTGGCATATGAATAACCATAGGTTTATGTCCATTCCAAGCCTGATAATGAGTGATGAATCTCAATGATTTTTTAGGGAAGCGTTTCAACACATAGTTTGCACACATGATCACTTCCATCCAAAACTTATCAGAAAGGTGCTTTTTCTTCAACCATACATCGTGCCATTTCAAGGAGTGTTCTATTTTTATGCTCTGCAATACCATTTTTTTGAGGTGTATATAGTGTTGTAAATTGGTGTGAAATTCCTCTTTTACAAAGAAAAGCATTAAATTCATGTGATATGTATTCACCACCATGATCTGTGCATAGAGTCATAAGCTTATTTCTAGAAAAATTTTTACCCATAGATAAAAATGCTTTGAAGCAAGAAAATACCACATTCTTTTCTTTCATAGGATACACCCATGTATAACAAGTAGCATCATCAATGAAAGTAAACAAAATATACATGCTTCCTAAAAGATGAAGTCTTGACAAGACCACATACATCACTATGAACAAGCTTCAATTTTCTTATAGTGTGCCTGTGACTATCTTTTGGAAAAGAAGCATGATGCATTTTTCCAAGAATGCAACCTTCACATGCATGCTTTTCAATGGAATCCAGTGTTGGAAAATCAATAACAATGTCCTTCTTTTGCAACTAAAGCGAACTATTGAATTTCAAGTGACCAAAACAAGCATGCCAAAGCTCCATTTCAGCCATGGAAGAAGTATGAGCAACCAAGGCGTTTGAGACAGCTCTCTTGTATGTATCCAAGTGATACAAATCATTACATAATGTACCATACATCATGATAATATCACCATTGTTGAAATCATGAACCATACACTTATAATCAACAAAGTGTACATGAAGTTCATCTTTGGCAATCAATGGAGCTGAAATTAAGTTCTTCTTGATACCAGGTACATACAATGCATTTTTCAAGAGGATCACACCTCCATGTGCAACCATAAGCTCAATTTCTACTACTCCAATGATAGCATAAGAGGTGTTGTCTACACACGTCACATGTTCTCCTTTGGGGTGCAAGATTCAAAAAACCTTTTGTTTGAATTTATGTGCTTTGAAACACCACTTGCAAAAGAAGAGACACAACCTCATCAAATGCATACATATTTGGATTCACTTTGGAAATCAAATGAAATGTAGTGGTAAAGCTTTGAAAAGATTCTAGTAATCTTTTCAACAATGTAGAGATGAGTGATGCATCTGGAATAATCTCATCTATGTTTGTGAATTGCTCTTTCAAGCCCTTGATGCGTATCATATACACATCCACAGACTCATTTTCAGCCATACATACATCCTGAAGCTTCTTTTCAAGTATGCAACATGAACTCCATTATGCACAACATACAAAGAAGCAAGAGTGTCCCATGCTTGTCTTGATGTAGAACATGATCGAATGTATGGAACTATATGATGCTTCACAAAAGGCATAATCTATGCATGAGCTTGAGCATCTTTTCCATCCCATTTAAGTTGTTCTTGTGTAGTTGGAGAAGGAGTAACTACTGTACTTGAAGAAGAAGCTCCATTTGTGATAGTAGACTGTGAAGTAGAAGAACCTGAAGGTCTTCGATCTACATCTCTAACTATGTTCCATAATCGTTTTGCAACTAGAATAGTGTCGCATAGATTTTCGTTGGAAATTGGCATAAATTTAAACTCTAAAAACTTGAGGATCGTTTGCCCGACAAAATGCAAATCTCTCCATAAATTAGAGATTTCAAGTAAATGATTGCCGGTTTATCAACCGGGGCCATCGCACGTTCCAGCCATAGCTCAATGGAGTCGTTGCTCCTGCAGCTTCGGATAGACTTGCTGCACCATCGGTACCCGTTACTGCGCAGTGGTGTCTCCTCCGACTTTCACGAATGTAGAACACGGGGTTTGAGCTTCTGCAAGGGGGCACCATGGAAGGCTATGGAAGTGACGAACGAGGATAGCGGATATTGCAGTTTCCGATCATCCCGGACCTTTCGTAGGCGATCGCGTAGGAGATTAACTTGCCGGTTTAAGATGAACCATGGAGGTGAATCATCCTCATTGCCACGGATAGAGACCACAGACACAGACAGACCACCTTTTGACATCAACGTCGCTGTGGTACTAGCTGGGTTCGCGTTTGAAGCATACAATACTCCATCAGTAGGTGCATCTTTTTCTCCGTCTAATTTTCCATCTTCTTCCGCCTTTTTTTTTTTATAATCTTCTTCTTCTTCTTACAATATACTAATATTATATTGTATTCTATTATATTGGTTTTTAAAACTTCGACTATTAGGCATTTGAATTACGCAATTCATATTAACGAAGCATATTTTAACCTTAGAGGAATATATGTACTGTTGAATTAAGGCACTGTGACAAGCAGTCAGTACCAGCGTTCGGCCCTCGGAGTTTATGTGAAACCATTTATTGCAAAGTAAACAAGTGCTCACATAATTATCGTGAAATTGAGATGAATTGATCATGCCTCCTACAGAGTTATTTCCGTATTCTCATCCACGTAAAAGGGGATGATTCCTTGTCATTCAGTTGTTTTTTTCGTGTACTTTAGGCGTTTTTAATGCACATTTTCTACATGAGCCAGTCATATCAGGCATCAACACTGTCAACAGAGAATCCTATTGTTTTATATTCTCACTACCTTCAATTGAATGCCATTCTCATCAATAGCAAGCTTTATTAGGTAGCACATTCCACACTTTATGAGTTTCCTATATCATTGATCAGTGTCCAGGTTTCTGTGGCTGCGACATTCAAATCTGTTTACAGATATTGTATCTATGTGAAATTCCCGTCAAGAGTAAGGACTTTTTGCACATCACTTTGGCCGTTTTTCCAGTTCATAAAATGTTTTATCTTAGAAGCTTATTCTTATTAGACAGACACGAGCTTGGTGGTACTGAAATAACTTTTCATTCGAATGGCCCACTATCAAGTACTGTCCTTGATGAAGTTAAAATTTTGAAGTTGAAGAAGTGGAAGATAGCTAGAACCTTAAAAAGTATATTGGCATTGAATTCAGGTGGTTTTGATTTCAGCTGGATTTGCATTCAAAGAAAGCAGACCGAGTTTACAACCATATAAGTTTGGGAAATCAGTCTTTCCTTCTTTTGTCTTTGTCAAAGTGTCTCAAGATTTTAACTATGCAAGAATCAAGAACCTTTAGATTTTTATGCTGGTTGTTTTTACAACGATTTCTTTAAGAATTGACCTTTGGAAGGCTAGAGGATCATATGCTTGATGCTGTTTTAGGGTGGCTGTTTCGCCCTTGTGGTATAGGATCAACACTTGAATTGTCTATCTGTGAGAAGATTTGGAAGGTGAAATCAGCAGTGTATAAAGAATAACAATTCCAACAAAAACTTGCCGAACTTCCAAAGCCGTACACTGAAATGTTTAAAAGTTTTGCTATACCTTTGTACCTATTTTTCAAACATAAACATCTTTCTACAACCATTGGTACCCCAGAACTGTTTAAGATTGAAATGCATTCAAACACATCTATAGAGAACCATACATGCAAAAACAAGAACAAGTAAGGTCAAATACAAGTCATAATAGTGAGGAATGGTTAAGTAGGGGGTTAAGGAACATGTATGGTACTAGATCACAAGCGCAAGAAGACCATAAAAGCTTGTCAAAAAAAATGTTGAAGAAGAAGAAACATGAACATTATAAGAAGAGCTCTATTCAAAATGACAAGAAGTCATTTTTACAAGTGAGCTGATGGGATTTTATAGTGGCTTCAAACATGAAAGGTTTATCCCAAACATGAAGAGTGAAGAAAGGTTTGAGCTTCATGTTTGAGCTTCAACCACCATAAAGTGTTCTAGGGATTTTATAAAGCTCAAACATGAAGAGTGAATGTTCTAGGGAGAGCTATTCAGCTTTGTGAATTATAAATAGGAAATGGGCTTCCAATGAAAATCGCACTATGTTGTTCAAAATACCCGATCCTCAAATGAAAATTTGCATTTAATGGTAAGGTAGGAACACTAGTGGAACATAATTCTCTTTAGTAGAAGTTGCACTAGGTTCAAGTTGTGTTTTTTATTCTTTATTTTGTTAATATGAACTTTGTAAGATCCAGAAGCTCTATCATCAAACTTGAAGTGTGAATGTTCGAGGGAGAAATGTTCGACCATGTGAAATTGTAAATAGGCAATCAATTATGCTTGCAAAAACATGGGCTTGCCAATGAAAGTTTTCTGCCATCTTGGCTCCATGTTCTCTTCTCAATCTTCTAGCTCTTCATCTTTGTACATGACTTCATCATCATGCACCTTGTTGACTGTGCTAGTGAGATATTCTTTATATTATTCAACCAAAACAATGTAAGGTGCTCGAATTTGGAGGAATCTATGTACCAACTTAGGGGGACTAATTAAATTGACAATATGGGACTTCAAAAGTTTCTTGTCTAATTTAATACGTAGCTTTACAATAACGGCAATACATATTTCCTTGGTCCATTCAAGAAGACTCTCTATCGGCTTATCAGGCATTGATGTGAACATTATTGGAATGTTTGCTTCAATCAACAGCCCATCATCTTCTTTTTCATCTTTATCTTTTTTGCCACCTTGCACATGCTCTTTGTCATTGCTACTGTAAGTTTTTTCAAAACCAATGAAGGACAAATCTTGTAGTCTTCCTCTTTTAAGTTCATCCTCTTCTTTTAACTCCATCACTTTCTCATTAAGCTTCGTCATTGAGGCATAAGCTTCAGCTAATTGTTCACCCAATTCTAATAATCTCTAGGTTACTCCCATCATTGTATATGCTTCAAATTTTTTTCCTGTAAAGTGATGCTTTTTGTTTAGCTTTTTGAATCATTTTGCTGAGCACTTGTATCTGATGCATATTCCTTTCTTATTCCACTTTGATATTATCAATGATGCTTTGAATCATACTTTTGTTCACACCTTTGTCTTTCTAATTCTGCAATCTTTGTTTGTAGGTCATCTTTGGATGATAACTTGGTTTTTTTTGAGGTATGATAGTTGTTGGAGAAAAAATATTCAACAAACTAGAAATTTTTTGATTATTTTGAGTTCTTAAATTATGGATCCCCTCCCCCAACACACCCCCCTTTCGCCTATTGGTTTTTATTCACATACTAAGTATGTGCTCTGCTTCCCCATGTCTGTCATTGAGAACCTATCATTTAGCTGTTGTTTTAGAGCATGTAAAGTGTTCTTTTTCTTCCCAGCCAGCAGGATATTTTTAACATACAACACAAGGATGATTGTGCTTCCATCTACAGCCTTTGAAACCCATGTCAACACATGTAATCTGATCATTTTTTACCTAAGGAGAGAACATCTTTAAAAAATCAATGCTCTCTTTTTGTGTACATCTCTTGGCAACTAGCTTCGCCTTGTGCTTGTGTTTGCCATTCATAGTTTTGATTTTATATACCCGTTTGTGAGAAATGTCCTTCCTATGTTTGGGCAACTGAACCAAATCGCAAGTATCATTTGCATGCAAGGCCTTTATCTCTTTGTGCATGGCTAACTCCCTTTTTTTCTTGTGCTCACATAATTTTGACCCCTCATCTCATAGCATAATATAATGCATAAAGGGGTCATATCTATGTACAAGCCTCCGAATAGTGTAGATATTTGCACCCAATGATCAGCATCCTCTGCATTTTATTTACATGAGGTATGGCATCATGCTCATCAAGAATGGGCTATTGTGCATCATTTCCAGCCTTGATTTTAACATATGATGGCTGCAAATCTTCATCAGGAGCCTCAATGTGCACTGTCTTATCTCCATTTTCAGCCCTATGTGGTGCATATTGCAGGTTCAAATCAAGCTTAATGTGGTTTGGATCATGCTGAAATTTCATGCTATCTTTAAAGACATAATTATTTTTAATCAGCCTTTGTTGGAAGTGAAGTGGGCCCTAATAATAATTTTCACAGGTTTACAAGATCTTCCAATACATGAACCTTAGCATACGCACCTTAATACTCCAAATTAGATGAATGAGAAATAGAGAGAGAATACACATTTATCAAAATGTGAAAGTAAGCGGAATGCTTACTTACACTATCTATTATGAATGTCAAATTACAATGTGTGTAAAACTAATGTATGCTAACACAAATCTGAATCTAGGCTGAATTTAGGGTTCTAGATACAAGAAATTGTGCATAAAGTGCCTAAGAAGTATGAAGAGTGTGTGTATGTGCAATTGAAGTGAATAGAAATAGTTTAGAACTGTTTGTAATTTTGAAATTAGGGTTTCAGAAACCCTAAATCAGAAATTGATCTAAATAGCAAGATAATCTCCTCCTTATGTTGAAGTAGAAGGCAAAAGCCTTGGAATAGAAGCAACAATAGAAAAAGAACTAAAATTAGACTTGCTACTCACAAAACTCAGCAAAAGCTGATGGTTGGCCCCCAAAATCTCCTCCAAATCTGCACCAGAGCACTTGCTTCAGGTAGATTGGAACTTAATTGTGATAGTTGTAACATGACGCGCCAGGAACATTTTTTCTGACGTCAGCTACCACGTCAGTAACCCCCACGTCAGTAACGTGTAGCTGACGG
Organism: Ceratopteris richardii; assembly: GCA_020310875.1. Taxonomy (NCBI): domain Eukaryota; kingdom Viridiplantae; phylum Streptophyta; class Polypodiopsida; order Polypodiales; family Pteridaceae; genus Ceratopteris; species Ceratopteris richardii. The sequence goes on from CM035435.1 coordinate 153,000,768, forward strand.
GGCTGTTGCAGTTTTTTTCTTTAAATTTTATTTTTTAATTTATTTTTTATTAATTATAGAATTTGGGACTGAAAATGCAGTCTTTGCAGGCAGTTTTCTGGTTCACGTGTAGAGAAAAGATTTTTTTTTTTTTTTTTTTTTTTTTTTTTTTTTTTTGTTGGTTTGTAGCATGTTGCCTTCCTGTCATTGGTGCCCATGGCCACACACTAGTGACTACCCTAAGCCTCCTGATTTTGCCCTTGCAAGCCTGGCCCAGAGAATGACTAGATTGACTCTTTTGTCTGCAGTAGCTTGTCATGAAAAGCTCAGAGAGCTCAAAGCTTGCTCCCAAGCTGGTTCATCCAATGAAGTCCACTGTGGAACCTTTGCTTCACCCTGCATGGAAGCTGCCTACACTCCAAACTTCAGAGTATAGGTGCACTGTAATTTGTATCTTCTATGCACAAACACTCAATGTATAGCTGACATATTGACCATGCATGAAACCTCTATTTTCCAAGTAGATTGTGAGTGTGGCAATACAAGAAAGGCAGCTTGCAAGAGCCCAGCCCAATCCCCTCCTCTGATATCTAGCATTGCTAAGTGTCTCATTTCCAGCCCAAAGAGTAACAAACCCTACAAGAAGTGCTTAAACTCCACTAAACATGTGGACCATTAAGCCAAACAATTGAGACAGCTGAAGGTTGTTCACCAAGTGCAGCCTTTTAGGACAAAAAAGGCATTGATAGGCTGCATACAAGCAAAAGCAATCCTTGTCAGGCCAAGTTTCACATGTAACGATCATGTGTGGAATTCCCCTTCTTTGCAACAACACCCCTCCCCCCCCCCCCCCCCTCTCCCCCCCTTAGAAGTATAGCTTTAATCCCAAAACATTGTACATACACATGAATGTGAAACCATGATCCATCCACCATCCTCCAAATGCCTCAAGAGATTCAATTGCTCACCTTCTGACTTTTCATGAATCTTGATCTTGTCTCTAGATCGAGGATTTACATACACATATACATATATTCATATCCATATATATGTATGTATAGATAATGTGATATAAATGTTTAGAGTATCTAAAGATTCTTAATCTTCTGTAAAAAAAATTGACCCCGTCAGATAACATCAGAAACGTATTACCGTACCCGTCATACGTCAGCTAAACGTCAGAAGTCAGAAGTTAGAAACACGTCAGAAACAACTATGGCGACCCCCAAGCCTTGTTTATATAGTTTATAGAAATTTTTGTGAAAAAATTCATGAAAAGCAAAAAAAAGCAAAATTGTCAATTTTAAAAAGTGATTGCTTTTTGGGACAGAAAACATTAATGGTCTCTAAATATGGCCATAAGGGATCCATTAAAAAATTCTTTCCTTGATGCTCAACATAAACTTGCAACTCTTCACCGGCTTCATAAACAATGCATAATCCAAAGTAGCATTCATATATCATGGAGTGAGTCTCAAAGCATCTAAATGTGGTTTCTTGGGATTGCATAAATTTACTTTTAAGTCCAACAATGTAACTTAGATCAGGCCTTGTAATTGTGAGATATATCAAACTTCCTACAATTTTCCTGTACATAGTAGCATTTTCTAATGCTTCACATGATGTAGTTTCCAACTTGAGATTTTGATCTAATGGCATAGAAATTGGCTTACAATCAGCCATACCATACTTTTGAAGAATACTCAAAGCATATTGCCTTTGCGACATCCATATACCTGTTTCTGTATGTATAAACTCAATGCCCAAGAAATACTGCAACACACCAAGATCTTTCATGTCAAATTCTTGCATAACGAGTTGCTTTACCTCTTTAATGCTTTCTTCATTATCACCACCTACAATCGAGTCATCAACATAAATAACCATAATTGTGATGCCATCATCACCCTTCCTTGCGTATAATGAGTGGTTTGCATGACACAGAAAATCCAGTGGTGGTTAAATGCAAACCTTGCATGCCAAGCATGAAGGGCTTATTTAAGCCCATACAAATCCGTTTGCAACCTGCAAACATATTATGGGTGCTTTGAATCCTTATATCCTTGTGGCCTGTTCATGTATACTTCTTCTTGAAACTCATAGTTGATTCGGTGCACACACCGTTGCCTTTTAAGATGCCAATGGGTGCCATACCAATCGGTGCATTTCGGTTCCATCGGTGCATTGTCACCAAATAAAAAAATTTCTGAACGGTGGTTATCTAGGGATTCGTGAAGTTCGAATTTTCACACTCGCATTGTCTTGTGTTTCAGCCTTTTGTCTGCAGCCCCAGAGCTTGAGCTCCTTCTGCCTTGAGGCTTGTTGCATCAGGCTTCAGCCCCTTGCATCAGCCCCTTCACTCTTATTACTTCAACCCCATTGCGTCATCCTTTCAAGGTTGCATCGGCCCATTACATCAGCCCATAAGGTTCAGCCCCTTAAACCTTTGCTTCAGCCCATTGAACATTCAACATTGCATCATCTAGAATCAATTTTCCTTGAATTTCATCATGCCTCGAACTCCATCCGCCTTATGGGATGTCCACACTATCCGTCACTCCTTGCTATGTAATCCAAATAGCTCCGGTTTAGGCACACACAAGTGGACATGCAAATATTGCATGAACACTTATTGCATTACCACCACTAGACTTATTAGCCATGTGTCTGGCTTAGGAGGAGGTGGTATTGTAGCATGTGACAAAGTTCCCAACGAGGTTGTTGAAGCGGTTCGCCATGATAACAACCTCGCACGACAGGTTAGAGACATTGGTCGTTGTGATTTGGCAAGTGCAGAGATAAACACCTTAGATGAAATGGATGCATATGCCTCATAAACAATGGGAATCTCTTCTCGGAGTAGTGCTTTTGCACGAAGAGAGACCAGCATTGACAATGATGAGTCAATTCCACCTCCACAAAAACCTCGACAAGGTAGTCTCCATTCTTCATATGTGTTTATTGCATTGTAGAAGAAACAACGGTGTTTCAATGAGATTGAGCGTTGCATTCTTGAATGCAACCCCTCTTTTAATGTTGTGCGCATGGATTCTTGGAGATGGATGGTGAAAGCCATTGCTCAAGGACCTTGTGATGACTAGTATGGAGTGGAATATAGGAAATTATGTGGACCCATGTTAGATCAGGAGCGCGATATAATAGAGGTTATGCTACAACCTATTAAAGTAGGTTGGAAAATGTATGGTTGCTCCATCACATCTGATGGATGGAGTGATGTATAACGATGCCATATTATTAATATCCTTGTCTCTTTTTGCTTAGGCACATATTTCCTCAAAGAAGTAGATGCTAGCAAGGCAAGAGTGCACATTATGGCTGAATTTATAGTCAAATATATTAGGGAGCCCATTCTTGAAGTAGGGGTAGAGAACGCGGTCCAAGTTATCACGGACAATGCCTCTAATTGCAAGAGAATGGGCGAGATGATTGAGAATGAATTCCCTTCTATAGTTTGGACTCCATGTACCGCTCACTACATTCTCCTTCTGGAGGACATAGGAAAACTACCATGGATTGAGCCACTCATAGTGGATGCCAAACAAATTATTTCATTTGGTCAGGAAGAACCATCAAGCTTTAGCCATTTTTCGATCATATAGCACTTTAGACATGGTTCAGCCTAGTGATACCAGATTTGGTTACATAGTCTTGGTCTTCAGAAGATTGCAGTAGGTCTTAGATGCTTTGCGCATGACCATTGTAGATCAGAGATGGATTCATATGTATAGAGGACAAAGTGAGCAAGTTCAAAATGTGCAACACAAAGTTCTTGATGAGGATTTTTGGAGTGAGCTCTCCAAAATTGTTCCGGTCTTGCAGCATATACATGTTTTATTGAGGACAGTGGACCAGGAAGGGTTCACACTTGGCCTTGTATACCATCTATACATGTAGATGTAACATGCCATACCTGCGATGATATTATTATCTTCTTAGAGGTATTTTGCTTTTATCATGGCTCTTAAGTTTTCCTTGTAATTTGCTTTTAATTTTACAAAAAATAATTAACTTCTTGTGCAATGTACTATGTAGGAAGGAGGATATTTTACGTTCGATAGATTTCCAATGGGAGTTTCTTTCACATCCCATCCATGGATTCGCTGTGTTATTATATCCTTTCTTCAAAAGCCCTTCGTTATGGTCACATAGCACTTTGTGCCTAATGAAGGACCACTACATGGAGCAGATTCCTAGTCTTGAGTATCGGCTCACATTTGATAGCGAGTTCACTAGTGACTAGATACATGGGAAATGTGGGATCGAGTTACGCACGAGTTCACTGATCCGAAGGTCACATCGATGCGTTTGGAATGGTGGAATCATTATGCATATGGTCACCCGACCATTGCACGCCATGCACTTCGGGTTTTACCTTTATGTAGCAATTTGCAAATTGTAATATTGCACACTTGCATGGATTTTGGAATGATCAAATAATAAATTGCAATTGTCGATTAAAGGATGTTATTTATTAAATGGACAAGATGCTTCAGCTAGCCCATGTGAGCGAAACTGGAGCACATATTCTCTCATCCATACAAAGATGAGAAATAGATTGAGTCTTGCACAATTGGAGCTTGTGGTCTTTTGTAAGGCCAACCTATGATTGGTGGGTGAGTTGAAAAAATTAGATGGTCCCAAACAGGTATAGTCACTACTTACTACTCAGTACTAAGTAGTGAGGACGTGATCAAAATTTTTACCTTTCTAGCTTTTTGATGTTCTTGTTTACAAATTACTATAGGCTGCACTGGCTCAATATGAGAAGCATTTACAGAGTGGAACGGATATTCCTCAGAGCATTCGAGATGAGCAGGAGGATATATATCGGATGCTACATGTGGAACTTGAGAACATTGACAGGAGGGTCACAAGAGCACGTGCACAACAACTTCCAGAGATGAGAAGTGCATCTCCTTCTTCGAGTACACTTCCATCCAGCAGTGGAGCCCCTCCTTCGAGTACACTTCCATCGAGCAGTGAAGGTGTGCGCAAGACGCGCGAGTTGTGCCCTCGTCGTAGAGGACAGACACTCGAGCATGAGGAGTATTATACAGTGGACATAGTTGTTACTAACGGGATTCTGACTTTTGACTTCTGACGTTTAGCGGACGTATGACGGGTACGTAAAAACATTTCTGACGTTTACCGACGCGTTCCTTTTTTTCAAAGTAAAAACTTAAGTATATATATTATTTTTGTATACATATTATACATTTCAACAAAAAAAAAACAATTTTTAAACATATTCATAAACACACTTACACACACATATATATATATATATATATATATATATATATATATATATATATATATATATATATATATATATATATATATATATTTATATATATATATATTGCTCGTATATTGATGTGTGGAGATTTTAATATGGTTGACTCACATACAGATTGCACAACTGTTTCTTCTCTTATTTCCTCACAAGAGAGAGTAATTTGGAAGGAAATCTTAGATAAGCTTCATTGCAAGGATTTATGGAATTCTATTGGGGTACATACCATCAGATACACCTTTCATTCAAGGTCACATAAGAAAGCCATGAGTAGGCTGGACATATGTTATTTTTCTCATGCGCAGGATTTAGATGCTACATCTACAATGTGGATAGATGCTACGATGCTCCTCTCGGATCATAATCTATTGTTGATTGATCTTCAAGAGCCTCAATGTTGTATACCTGATAAACTTTATAGAATCCCATTGAGACTTAATCATTCTTGGTTGAAAACATCAATATTTAAATATGAAGTTTGCAATTTAATTCAGCATGTACTTTCGCTGAAGATATCTGCATGTATGAAATGGGAGGTTTTTGTGCTTGGCATGCAAGACGTAATTAGAGAGTGTGGAAAATACTTTTCTGCTGTTCTCACCTAAGCTAAATCCGAAGCTCAACAGATTATTCTCTTCATGACTGAAAAGATAGATACTGGACAATTGCTATCTGACAAAGAATATAATTGCCTGTGTGATGCCTATACATGCTTGCAGCTAATTGAAAATAATGCCATTCAATCGGCTAAAGTCAGAGCGAGATGTGTTGAAGTGACTGATCTTCACGCTAATTCTCGACGTTTTTTTGACTTTCTAAGGGCCAAACATCTTAAACTTCAAGTGTCCATGCTGGAAACAGATAAAGGAATTCTTCGGGATGGAAAGTCCATAGCTGCTTATTGTACGGATCATTTTCGAAACCTATTTGCTGCCTCTTATAAATGAGATGAGGTGGTTTGAGACTGTACAGGAATTACTTGCTTTTACTCCACAAACACTAGATACTCATATGGCTGCTGCTTGTGAAAAATCTATATCTGAGGAAGAGATCTTCATGGCTCTTAAACTCCTTAAAAATGGCAAGGCACCAGGAATGGATGGCATTACAAAGGAATTTGTGTTGGCTTTTTGGCCTTCCCTTAAAACTTTGCTTCAGGAGGTTTGTAATGAAATATGGATGGAGGAGAAAATGCCTTACTCATTCAAGCTAGGCAAGGTTAAACTTATTCCTAAAGTGGATGTTCCTAAACGGATAGGAGATTGGAGACCTATCACGATGATGAGTATAATTTATAAAATTTTCGCAAAAATTTTTGCGTTGAGACTTAAATCTATTATTCATAAGGTAGTTCATCCTTCACAAATTGGATTTGTGAATAGAAGATCTATCTTTGATAATATTCTTCTCACCCAATTATTGATGGAACATGCTACCGTTTCCAATCAGCAAGTGGTTGGTATGCAAATTGACTTCGAGAAAGCTTTTGATCGGATACGGTGGGACTTTATTGCCATTGTGCTTAAAAACCTGGGATTTGGAATCAAATTCTGTCGTTTGATTTACATTTTGGCTCAAGACAGTGCCTCTCATGTGGAAATAAATGCTAGACTTACAGAGGCATTCTCCGTTGAACGTTCGGTGCGTCATGGATGCCCTTTAAGTCCTCTTCTTTATGCATTAGCTTCTTCGCCTATGTTCTTCTTGTTGGAGGCCAAAATGAATTTGCAATATATTCATGGTATCTCTCTTCATGGTGTTCATCAAATTGCGGTCGGCTTTGCCGATGACACTTTTATTTTTGCAAAAGCTATAAGGAAAATGTGGATAATATTATTAACACTTTGGCACTTTTCTCTAAAGCATCCACTTTACATATAAACAGAAAAAAATCAGCACTTGTTGATATATCTACGCAAGATTTTCAGGGTATTCAATGGGAAGGAGCTAGAATTGAGAAGGGTACTGTTTTCAGACATCTCGGGTACCCATTGGGTATCAACGTCTCAGATTAAGAATAGGATTGAATGGGTAATGCATAAAATTAAATGTAAAATGGATATGTGGCATGCTCCGCAATGGCCATTACATGCAAGGGTAAGAGTTGTTCAAGCTTTCTTGCAACCTTACATTATGTATTACTTATTGCTTCTGGATTGGAAAAAATGCCACATCAGAGATTTTGAATGTCTGCTTAAAAACTTTCTGTGGGAAAAAAAGCATAATCGTGCATTGGTGCTTTCGGCTTGGGACCTTGTCTATCAACCCAGGACTAATGGTGGTTTGGGAATC
>CM035435.1:153018355-153020855 GCA_020310875.1 Ceratopteris richardii
TACCTTGTTGAGTTCTCAGTTTTGACTCTTGAGACATAGAGTTTTGATGTACATGGATGATGGCAGTGGCCATATGGATTATGGATAATATCATCGTGGATTACATTTATGATTTGTCATGATTCATATGTAGACTTTACCTATCACTTGTCTTTTATTTTTTGGCTTTTTGTAATGAAAATTTTACATCGATTCCATGTCCATTATCATAAATGCTTGACTGTTCTAGTGTCATGTTACATTGTTACTGACTTACTTGATAGACAATAGATAGGAATAACTTATGAATTTGAAATTTAACTTCTATTATGTGTATAGTTGTTAGCAGGGCTACTAGCTTAACATGAACATTATATACACACACACACACACATATATATATATATATATATATATATATATATATATATATATATATATATATATATATATATATATATATATATATATATATATATATATATATATATATATATATTTATTTATTTATTTATTTATTTATTTTTTCCCTTAAATATATATAAAACTTTTAATGAACGCACCTTACCTCGGGGGTAAGGTGCGGTTCTTGCACCTTATACGCACCGAACCTTACACACCTTATGCACCATACCACCCTCTTGCAACTCACCATGTAAGAAAGCATTCTTGACATCCATGTGATGCAAAAACCATCCTTTTGTTGTAGCTAATGCAACAAGTGCTATGACAGTGGCCATTTTAGCTATAGGGCTGCACATTTTTTCATAATCAAAGCCATATGTTTATGCATAATTTTTGGTTACCAATCGTGCTTTATACTACCATCATCATCATTGTGTTTCACCTTGTAAACCCACTTGAAGCCTATGGGTTTCTTTCCTTGCGGCAATGGAACTGGCTACCATGTTTCATTTCCATAAAGTGCATCCATCTCCTCATCCATAGATTTCTCCCAATCTGCATTTCCAATGGCATCTTCAAAACAAGAAGGTTCAACATCTTGTATTACCTTCGTCATGTAGGCACAATGACGAGCCTTGTAGTTGTCATACGTCAATCGGTGCATTGAATTTTGCATCGTCCTATATCTTCTTGGTTTTGGGTCACTTCTCCTTGTATCATATGCATGTGCCTTGCTTACTCCTTGAGTCTTCATAGAGGGCAATCCAAGTTCCTCATCAAAGCTCTTTTTAGGACCTCTTGAATCTCTATCAATGTCTTCAAAACCTGTAGATGTTTTACTATGAGCAAAAAGCTTTTCTTTATCTTTCTTGGATGTAGGCGATGAATTTGTTGGACTGAAATCTCCACGCAATCTTCTACTCTATGGATTTGAGTTGGAACTATTGCTTGGTGACACATCAGGTCCACTCAAAACTTGAGATTTTGCATTTAATTTTTCAGTATTTCTTTTGTCATTTGAGTCAAGATTAAGTCCTTCTTTGGCATCTGCATAGAAGCTTGACATTTCATCAAACAACACATTGTGTTTACCTTCACCTTTCGTGTGATTGGGCTGTAGCATTTATATCCCTTTTGCTCAAGGGAGTATCTAATGAAGATACATTTTTTTGCTTTGGGATCAAGCTTCATCCTCAACTCATCTGGAACATGTACACATGCAATACATCCAAATACTTTCATATGTGATAAGTTTGGCTTAAACTTCTTTTGAGTTCTATTCATTATGTGTACAACAGTGTGCAAAGCTTCTTCTCAATAACAATGATGCATATTCTTCTCAACCATCAAGGCCCTCTCTATTTTTGCAATATGTTTATTTTTGTGTTCATCAACACCATTCTGTTGTGATGTGTACCTGCATGGAAAGTGTCGTCTATGACTTTTTAGAAACCTACTGAACTCATTTGACATGTATTCACCTCCTCCATCATATCTTAATATCTGAATATACTTTCTTGCATATCCGCCATAGCCTTAAAATTTTGAAAGTGAGTAAAAACTTCACTCTTCTCTTTCATAAAGTATACCCATACTTTTCATGTATGGTCATCAATGAAAGTGACATAAAACCTGCAACTGCCCATAGATGTGGTCTTTGCAGGACCCCAAAGATGTCTATGTACTATTTCTAGCACATTCTCGCTAACATGCTTGTCATGCGGGAATGATGCCCTTGAGTGATTACCAAATTGACATGCTTTTGCATGTCCAATTCGTTTGTGCCAATTCTCTATATTAGCAATAATATCTGCACTTTGTGCAAACATAGCTTCATTCAGTCCAGGAATTTTCACATTCAAAGGTCCTGATCTATTCAATCTCTTGATTTCAAAGAGGAACTTAGTGAATGCTAGAGGTTTCTTGAGCAAGAGAGCTGATTAGAACTCTGAACAAGATAGTTGCAAGGAGCTTTCTCTCCATCTTTGCAACCAAAAGCAAGAGCTATAACGTAAGTTGAGCAAAGAAAAACATAAGGTGAAGCAAACTGTAGTTTTCATCATCACATAGAGTTCATGTTAACTTCTGATAGTTTCACCAAATGAAAAATTGGATA
>CM035435.1:153023355-153053355 GCA_020310875.1 Ceratopteris richardii
CTTGATACACATACATATACACACATAGAGACACACATAGGCACACGTGCACGCGCATACACATACTCATATGTTGGTTTTTAGCACCACAATTAATATAGAGAAAGAGAAAGTAGAGATATGATGTAGAGAAGATTGCACATGAGAAAGATGTAAGGAGCAAAGCTTCAAATAGAGTCACTACATTCTATTATTGAAGTTACAAGGTAACGTAGAAAATATATAGACATAATGAATACAAGCTTCCAATAACTCCAATAACCTCCAAAGCTGAAGTATGATCTCCTCCACAATTGATATAAGCTTATGCACACCTTGAAGATGAATGAAACACAATCCACATCTCAAAATTGAAAGGACCACCTCCTCCAAGATAAGCTCTTGAAGAGCTCCACAAGTGATAATATTAGTGTGCAATGTGTGTTGTTTATATAGGCTATGTTGGCATTGTTGAGCAAAGTAAAAATAAAGCGAAAGTTGTCTTTCATTAGTAAAGTAAAAGTTTCATTAGAGAGTAGTATCTTTGTGCATGGATGCATGACATGCATGCAAAGCAAGCTCAAGAACTGCTTGAATTAAGTTTGATGCATGTAAAGAAAAGCGTCCCAATACATGTGTGCACTGAAATGCATTTGCATGGAAAGCACATGCATTTGTATAAGGAAATGTCTGATTTTTTGTTAAGTAGATGATGAATGAGTACTTTCCTAATAATAGCTTACTTTTAAACGCTCAAGATAGACATTAGGAAAGAAGGAAAAGTAGTTAGTTGCAATGGTATGCTAGCTATCTTGCAACTCGGATAATTAGTCCATTCCTTTCCTAGACGATACCTGAGTTATATTAAGTATACGCGATATCTTTCTTATTAAAATTAGGCATATCGAAAGTCAAACATTCAGTTTTCTTGCCATCTTGATGAGCAAGAAAACATGGCTACTCGCAAACTTATCCACTTTACGATGCCCTTAAGTCCAAGTGATACTTAGAGAATCCTAAAGACAAATTTAGAATGAGATTTCACACTTGCTTGTGTACATTCTCATGCATCTAAGTAGGATAATAACTTTAGAAAAGTTTCCTTAGATCCTTGAGCACTTTCTAATGAACGCTCTTATTTTTATATTCCATAAGTTGCATCCATGCTAAGGATGCAAAGTGCCAAGAAAAACTATGCAATTTTTGTGACTTCTCACTTGATTCCATCCCAAGGACCGATGGAAATCAAAGATTGAACCTTAGCATCAATTGAACTTTGACGTCCAATAGGTGGATGTTAGGTTCCATGATTGCATCTCTCGTAATGATGCAACTTGCTAAGCAAACATGGAAACTTTAAAGATCTCTTCCTTTTAGAAGGATTAGAGAGTTAATTTTTGGTTTCATTTAAGCTAATTGAAGCTTCAAGAGGAAACCTAAGCAAGCGATCTTTAAGAAATGAAATAAATTACTATAGATATGAATCGAATTGTGAAATTTTCATGTAGGAATACAAAGTTCCAAGAAATGGATCTCCAATCCATGAACTTTTCCTAAACAAGCTATAAAGCTCAAAATTATGGGTTCAAATCAATCATCAAAAGATGCTTGTACTTTAAACTATGCAATCAAAGTGGATTGTCGAAATATGTTTAAAGTACTGTAGTAACATCTAAAGATTGACCAATAATAATAAATTTTGTTTCAAACTCAAGAACAGGAATCAATATCACATAAATGAAAGTTAAGTCAAACTTTCATAATGGAATGGGAAACCATATCTCAAAGATGATTTTTATCCTCTAGTTTGATACTCAGGGAATGAAAATCTAAAGATTGACCAATAATAATAATTTTTGTTTCAAACTCAAGAATAGGAATCAATATCACATAAATGAAAGTTAAGTCAAACTTTCATAATGGAATGGGAAACCATATCTTAAAGGTGATATTTATCCTCTAGTTTGATACTCAGGGAATGAACACAACTGAATCAGTAAAGCTTTTGAATATTGTTTGAAAGTTTAAGAATTCCTTTCAAATATCCTTATAGCATTGCAAAAGATTCCAAGATGAATCATTTGCTAAGGTTATTTGATTCCCTAGGATGAATCTCAAGTCCTTGAAGAACAACATTCTCCCTGGTATTGAAAATGAAATTCTTCAAACTCGTTAGACAGAAACTAGTTCCCAAGAAGTCCTAAACCACTACTTAAAGTCCAATGGTTGATATCACTTGGAGGCGTATCAATTTTGATGAGATTCTTAGCTTTAGAATATGAAAGGCATTAGCATATGCTTGGACTTGAGTTCAGGGAAAGATCTCTAAAATCCCATGGGTAAGCAAAAAAGCTTTTGATAGTTCAAGAGATTTTAAAGTTAAAAGACTCGGTCTTTATTCTTGTCACAAGGTCAACCAGATTTAATCAACCTTGGCAGGGTTTGTCCAAGAAATTGCGATTGGAACAACTATAAAGTTTGACTAGATATTGATAATCAAATTTCTATCAGGAATTTTTCACTCAAGATCCATTTATCGAATGGAAAAGTGTGAAAAGAGTAAGTTATTTCAAGTTTGAATAGACTCAAATATTCCAAGTATGTAGTCTACAACTGTGTACAACGATAATTAAGTCTCTAGAAAGTACAACGTAAAGTTTACCAATCCTTAAAGGGTTTTCTTAAAGGTGAAATCCAAAAGCATGAGTGGATGCTTAGACTTAAGCAATAAAGAGATTCCTATAAAGTCTGCAGGGTAGCTACTTAAAGCTTTCGTAAGAAAGGAATCTAAAGACAAGAAGTGAAAAGCTCTCGTCACTTCAAATTGGTTCAGTACAACCAATAGGACTTGAATTAGATAAATTCAAGAACTTGGAATTCTATATGGTTTTCTTTTGAAAACCCTAGAAAAGAAGGATGGATTTTTCATTCAAAGGTTTTTAAGTTTCCGAGGTAAAAACACGAGATCATGAAACGATCGTGTGAAGGAATAAAAATCTAGAAAATCTAGTTAGAGTAAATGAGATGGTACTCTATAAAGATATGTTTAGACTTTAGGATAAGTATCATTCACACGGTGGTATAGGACACCATATTTTATATTCAAATTGATGTAGGAAAGATGGTATGGGACATCGGACAGTGGATGATAATTATCTTTTTGTCCAAGAATGAACTTTGAAGTTAGACTTGATCTTCAAGGGAATTTAAACATCAAAGGAGAAGTTTAATTTCAAGGAGGATAAAAGCATGATCTCAAGTTACTTCAAAATCAAGTAAGAAGATACGAAGTAGGTAACTTCTAAGATCTTCTTTTTCAAATAGGATAAACTTTAAGATAAAGTATTGTTTATTCCTATTTTATTGAACACTTCAAGATAAAGTGTTGTTGACTCAGAAATATTTGATAAATTTCTGAAGAAGTAGGACTTCGACATTGAATGATCTTTCAACTAAGACATAATTGACTAAGTCAAGCACCAAGCTCGTAGTATAACTCAGTAAATTCAATCTTTTTTTTTTTTTGAGAGTACAATGAATTGGAAAGACACACACACCTGACCTCGTAAGGTAGAGGCACCCATCTTAGGGAACTTTGAGGCATCCAACCCTAGGCAAGACTTGAGCCCTAGGCAAGACTTGAGCCCTGGCCATCTGCTTAGAAGTACAAAGCACATCCGCTAAACCACGCCCGCTGGATGTAAATTCAATCTTTTGACTATAAGTAATGCAAAAGAATTGCATTCTTAGTAAGCATTCATAGAGATCGAAGATGGCATGAACTTAGTCTGAAGTGAAGCATTATTTGAGTAAAGACTCATCAATAGAACCTCAGTGGGTCGACACACCGATGTTGGATACCACACTACTATCTTGTGGTCGGATGATGTTTTAGATTTACTCCGAATCTTTTTGAGAATCCAATTTATTTCTCTTAAAACATAGGAAAAATGCTTCAATACCTTGTTGAAATAGATCTTTGAGTAGTCAAAGTTATGAGTCGCAAGCTTATGAATTTTTGGAGTTTGAACATGTTGAACCAAGCTTGAGTTCTCTTTCCGAATCTTTTGGATTTGACTCAGATACAATATCTGATTCTTTTAACAAAAGTCTAGGGTTAGCAGGTTGAAGATTGAAAGGGTTAGAACCCTTTCAATCTTCAAAAGATGCTAAGTCCAAGATTGACTTATTCATTTGAGTGTGCCTCAAGTTATTTAGCATAACTCTAAATGACTTTCTAGAGTTTAGTACACTCTAGAACAGAGAAGTTAGGAATTGCTCATTAGATTGATAATTCCAAAGAACTTAAAGATAAAGCCTTTGAGAAAAGTGTCCTAAGTTGGACAATTTTCATTTTGGATTTGATTTGGTCAAGTTATAGTATGATTGACCCAAAGTAACTGGTAAACTTTCTCCTGCAGTTTAGAGAGGATTTTCAAGCCCACTAGGACAAAGTAGTCCTCTAGTCAGGGGAAAAAATCTAGTAACTGTTGACTATGAGTAAACTATTGTACAAACATCCAAGTTAGATGTTTGGGCCAATCAAACTTCAAGTTTTCCAAATCAAATTCATGTGAATCAAGAGTTCTCAAAATCTTGTGAGGGATAAGAATTCCGCCTTAGTTACTATGTCCATGCACCAATTATGCCGAGAAATGAACTAGTAATTGGAATCCATCCATTTCATATGCTTGTGCCTAGATCGCACATGGAGAAACAATGAAGTGGCTGGGAATGGTTTTAGATCCACCCATATTATTCATTCACCACTTTGTACTTTGACCAGTTCATCAAATTACAAAGGAAGATGGTGCTTTGAATCATTTGGGAGGGATCCCACCATAGAGATGAAACATGTTCTGCCGGTTTTTAGAACATGAGGCTCGGGGGTTGCCTGTGGTTACTATATATAGCTTTATTTTCAAGGTAAAAAATCTTTCCAAGGGGGAATAATGTAACAAAGTAAGTATAATGTAACAAAGTAAGTATGTGATCTAAGGGTCTGATCGGTTCAGACAGATATGAAATTGGACACCGTTTGGTCACTCATGTGTATGGCCAATATCTCGAGACTAGAGTTAAGCATAAGTTCATGTGGTCTCTTAAGCAAGTGATCCACTTAGCTTAGTGGTTAAGTCTCAAGGTTGTTAAGGAGGAGGTCTTGGGTTCAACCCCCATGGGCAGCATGGGGAGAGCGTTTTCCACAAGGAGCTCTAGAGCCTTCTAACTCAAGCTAATGTGAGTTGACTTGAGTCTAGTGAGGCTTAACTCGAGTGGCGAGTACACCAACCACTAATGGACTCTAGTGGAAGCTACTAAAGTAGTGATCGAGATCGCTCCAACCACTAGTAGACTCTAATGGAAGATATTAAAGGAGTGGAGGAGATTGCACATGCACTTGTGGGCTCTAGTTACATTTGTGGTCCTCGTTGATTCGAGCAGCATACATGCATAAGGTTGGGAGGAGAGTCATCTCTCTAGCACGTGGTGGTGGTCGTAATTTGTTAGTCTTTTGCACATAAGCACCAAATAGAGCAAGTGAAGAGTAAGGGAAATAAGACATGAAGAGATTTAGGTTGAATATAGACTCCAGAAGCTACCTCTCAAAGAGAGTATGAGAGCCTCCCAGTGTATGACCATACACTACTCAGAGCATACACTACTCCAAGACCTTCAAGAACATAAGCATACTCTGGCTCCTCCAACTCCTCTAATCTTGATGAAGAGCACCTTGTCCTTGTGTGTGTGAGAGCACTCCACTCACTCATGAGGGAGCTTGTGAGAGTAGCACCCACTAGGCATTGATGTTCGTTGAGGTAGAACTTTAAAAGCTATGTCTTTATACAGGCATGGGGATGCAATAGCTTTATGCTTTATTCTTGCCAAAATCCAAAAGCATGATTACCTGCACAGAAAATGTTTTTCTTTCAACGCCTTACCTAGAAGATAATCAAGACATGTATACTACATCAGGCTAAACTTTTTTGCTTCTCATCCCCCCCTCCCCTGAGAGGCCCCCCCCCCCCCCCCTCCCCTGAGAGGCCCCCCCCCCCTCCCCTGAGAGCCCCCCCCCCCCCCCCCCCCCCCGGCCCCCTTTTTTTTCTTTCCTTTTTGCCCCCTGTTCTTCTCTCTTTTAAGCAGGACAACAAGGGAAAAATATGTATGTATTCATATCCTCATATTTTAATGTGGTGACTTTCTTCAATGCAAGAGGGAAGGTCTGTTATGAAACACACATATATGCGTGTATAAATAAAAATACGTTTCCAATATTTAAGGAGCCCACAGTAGTGCGAAACATGGGGGAAAACGAAATTTTATACTGGAAGAATTGTTAAAGTAAAAAAAAAAAAAATCAAAATGGATTTTATGAAGAAACTAACGAAATATGAACAAATTGACAAATTCTGAAATATACCTGCTTAAGTCATCTATTGAATGTGTTTATTTATTAGTTTCTTATTTTCTATTTTCATCATTATACAGGAGATTTATTCGAGAAGTGTACAGTGGAAAGATGTTCATACATTTGAAGAGTGGTTCTAAGTTTCCTGGCCTTGATTTTTGGGTATGATTTTTTGTTGTATTGGTGTCTATTTAGTTTCAACTATTATTGTACTTTGGTAAAACCAGTTTCTTGGATTTGCATATGTCATATTTATCTTCTTTTGCACTGGAAATCTAGGTGAAACAAAGATACTTTATGATCTCAGGTAAACCATAGTACGTAGTTTTTGAGTCTGGGCTTTATATTTAAGGCGTATGTTTTTGAGTTAGTGAGGAGGTTTCTTATTCAACCTTGTAACTGATGAGTATTGAATCTTCTTGCATTTTCTTCTATTTGAAAGCCATTTATGGTCAACAGTATCCTCTGTTGGGAAAACAAAAATCTGTAGTCAATGAAGTCTTTGGTATACCTATCAAAACTCTCACTAAAAAAAAATAAATTTATCTTTTAATTTTATTTTTTATTTTTTACGCTTTCGTCTCTGTTTTGAAGGCCTGTTATGCTTGTAGCAACATCTCATGGATCAGGGTGTGAAGCCTTCCCCCCTCCCCTGATTTTTCGATTTTTCATTTGAAATTTGAATTAAAAAAATTTGTAGTGTCTTGTATTTCTTGAAGCTTTGGCTGTGTCTTGAGTTCTTATTTACTTGTAATTTTGTTTGCATCTTTTTGTTTAAATATTCTGTCGTCTCAGGATGACATGGTTTTATCCCATATTGAACCTTCAGCATCCACATTTTCAAGTTCATTCAAACTGAGTTGTAATTTGAACTCTATCGTTTCAAAGCATGACATGGTTTTATCCCATATTGAACCTTCAGCATCCGCATTTTCAAGTTCATTCAAACTGAGTTGTAATTTGAAGTCTATTAGTTGCTCTTAAATATATGCTCAAATGGATACTATTTAACCATGATGGGGCTGCAGGGAACCAGTGATCCTTATGTTGTGTTGCGCATTGGAGAAAGTGTTGTTCGTAGTAAGACTCTTTTAGCGTAAGTGCATGGTTTTAACAATAAAAAGAATTTGCGAATGATCCAGCTATAAAGTCTTTTACTGAAAGAAGCATTAAACTTGAATATCCATGACCCCTCTGATAGGACGACGACACCTGTTTGGAATGAGCGCTTTGAAATCAATGTGCAGGATCCATCATCACAGTTTCTGCAGGTCAACAGGATTTCTATTCCATTTTTTTTTTGTGTTTTTCTGATTTTGTCCTCTCTTCTTGAAATCTGCAGAAATAAAACTGTGCAGTGTTGTTTTTAGGTTGCAGTCTGGGATGCAAATCTCATGACAGATGATCGACGATTGGGAAATTTTGGAGTCGATCTGAAAGATCTTTGTGATGGTAATTGAGCATGCCTAACTGCTTCCATTGGCATCTTCCTTATTTATAACTCTTTGTTTGCAAGAAGTAGTTGTTTAGCCTTAACAATAATCATTGCAATAGAGAGTAACATTGAATACTGCTATTGACAAATCATGCCACGGAGAATAGTCCGACAGACTAATTGGAAGTTTGGATTACAATAAAATGTTTCCTTGCATATGCTAAAATATGAAGGCGAGCTTCTCAGCCCCTCACATATCTTTTTGGTTGGCATTGCAAGTGTTCTCTGTGTTTGTGTGTCTGTGCAGTTCTGTAGAAAAACACACAAACCCAAGAACTAGAGAGCATGATTTCACAGTATGCAGGTTTCACAAATTGGCAGTGTCAATACAAATCCTGGCTGACTAAGTCACTATATGTTTAATTATGACTAACTATATTGTGTCAGATCATCTGCGCATCAGATCTGCTGTACCGCTGCGCGTCAGATCTGCTGTATGGCTGCATGTCAGATCAGAGAGAGAGAGAGAGAGAGAGAGAGAGAGAGAGAGAGAGAGAGAGAGAGAGAGAGAGAGAGAGAGAGAGAGAGAGAGAGAGAGAGAGAGAGAGAGAGAGAGAGAGAGAGAGAGAGAGAGAGAGAGAGAGAGAGAGAGAGAGAGAGAGAGAGAGAGAGAGAGAGAGAGAGAGAGAGAGAGAGAAAGAAAGAAAGACTTTTTAACGTCTATTAGAGGCCAAAATCGGCCTATGAGACAAAACATATACATCAGTATGATCCAATCCACTGTGATCCAAAACAAAAATAAAGTGTGAGTACTGCGAACGGGTATAAAAGGAGGGATAATAGCTCGCATCAAGGGTGTGGGGTGCTATGGGTATGCACTCTATATGCTCAATGGGTGAGATACAAATATGATATGCATAGGGAGGGGAGGCTCGATGGTATCACAACCCCCTAAATGCCTGGAGTGGGTGTAGGATATAATGCATCGGTGGGTAAGGCATCATGGCGATCCTCAAAATGCTCTGGGAGTCCAAATCGATAGGGGTGCGCTGCTGACGTCTCTGTATCTCCATGTCATGGCGTCCGTGAATCGCCTGAATCTCTCTCTGATGTGGACGAGCTCTCCGGACAAGAGGTCTCGGTCGTCGACGCTGTCGTCTAAGCTCCTCTGCTCTGTGTAATGTGACACCCCGCATCGAGCTGGGGCCTCGAGTGTATGTGGGTCTGAAAAAATCTGTAATATAAGTCTGAGGGGGGGGGGGTCAGGTGTATCTCCATCTGCTGCTGGAGGAGTGATGCGCGACGGTGCTGGAGCTCTACTAGGAAACGACCTAGAGGGCGCTGGTCCTCTGTCCCCAATAAAGCCCTAATCTCTCTAGGCCCCCTGAAGAGCTGTGGGTAGCGGTCTCTGATGTCCTCATATGCCTGGCATCTACATGTGTAGTGCTCCTCGTCCTCCACCTCCTCTCTACATATCCTGCATAATCGCTCATCCCTGGGGGTATGTGTGGCTCGCCCAATCTCAATCTCGAGCTGGTGTGATGATACTCTGAGCTGCCCAATGGCCACTCTCTCAGCTGGTGCCATATATGTATCCATGTATCGTGGTCTCTGAATGAAACCATCCGCTGTCACAGTCAGGAAGTGCTCTCTGTAGTGTTGCCTCTTTGTGGGAAGACGCTCCCGTGGTGCTATCCATGTCTCCCTGACGTGTATCTATAGTAGGTCCTGACGGATGATCCTATTCCTCTCCGAACGAGAGAGGGTAATGTGGGGGGAAGAGAGGTCATACTGAAAAGGGGGGAGATCCGTAATGCTCATGCCATGGTTTGCTAACCATCGGTAAGTATGTGCATACCATACTCTCTCATGCCCTGTCTCTGCCAAATGTCTAGAGCTCTCAAATGCAAGCCTGGTGAGTCGGCTAGTGGGGAGCTCTCTGACTCTCAGAATAAAGGTCACCAACTGGAAGAGGGCCTCCACTAGCATCGGTGGTGTGCCAAGCTCAGCTCGTATAATGTCATGTGGAACGGAGGGCTTGCTGCGTAGCAAGCGTGATATCATGGTGATCTGGGGCCTCTCAATCTGCGTCCACATCGCCTTTGTGATCCCTGGTGCCCATACTTCTGCTCCGTACATCAATGCGGGTGTCACTAGAGTGTCAAAGAGCCACCCCTTAGTCCGGGGTTCCTGAAAATGTGTCTGAAAGCAGCGTCTCTCCAATCCTGCAAGTGCCGCATAACCTCGCGTCAATCTATCTCTCGCAGCCTGTGCCATGGAGAATACCCCTGTGCTGCCCGAGAAGGTGATACCTAGGTAGACGTAGGAGTCCACCACCTCTATCTGTCCTCCAGCTTCTGTGAAAGAGGCGCGATGGCGTACTGTCCTGGAGGTATGGAAGATCATGACCTTGGTCTTGCCAAGGTTCACTGTGAGTCCTCTCTCCATGCAAAAGGTATAGAGCGCCTGTAAATGTGACTGCAACCCCTCCTATGACTCTCAGAGGAGGACAATGTCATCAGCATATGATAGGATATGTACTGGCATACCTCCAAGGTCTCCTCCTCGCCCTCCTGCTCGCTGTATATACTCCGTGATCTCGTCGATGTAGAGACCGAAGAGAGTGGGTGAGAGAGGGCAACCTTGTTTCACACCAATGGTGCTAACAAGGATGTCTGATAGACCGCCAGGGCATCGGACCCTGCCTGTGACTGGTGCATACAAAGCGTGGATGGCCCATAGCATGTCTGATGGAAGCTGTAACTCCTAGAGCCTCCGTAGTAGTCTCTCTCGAGGGACCATGTCGAAGGCTTTGCGGAAATCCACAAAGCAACAGTATAGTCTCTGCTTCCTCGCCTTCGCGCTCTCAATCAAGCAACGAAGCACAAAGATGTGGTCAATGGTGGAGAAAGTGAGGCGGAAGCCTTCCTGGCCGGGTGCTCTGATCCCCGCTGCCTCAGCGTGTGTACTGAGCTCTGCCTGTAGTACTGCCCCATAGATCTTGGCCAGGATATGGCCTATCATAATAGTCCTGTAGTTCCCTGGGTCCA
Organism: Ceratopteris richardii; assembly: GCA_020310875.1. NCBI lineage: Eukaryota > Viridiplantae > Streptophyta > Polypodiopsida > Polypodiales > Pteridaceae > Ceratopteris > Ceratopteris richardii. Next base: position 153,034,226 of record CM035435.1, read on the forward strand.
TCATATCGCCGGACTTATGGATAGGCGTAATGGTATGCATAGTCCATGAGTCGGGTAATCCCTCAACCAAAGCACGGTTGAAGAGATGGGCGATCAAGTGGGAAACTACATCTGCTGCGTATATAAAGTGCTCTCCCTGTAGCCCCGTGTGGTCTGCTGAACGGCCATGCTGTAGCCTATGGATGGCCTGTCGTACCATGCCTACTGTGAAGAGGGTGGATATCACCGGACGCGGTGTGGAAGGAATTGGTAATGGTGGCTGTCCTGGGACGTCATATAACCTCTGGGCGTAGGTGTGCCAAGTCGAAGGATCTGCTCTGGGTGTAGGTGGATGTGGCTCACGTAGTGCCCTCCACGCGGTGGCACAATCCCTACTCATGAGAAGGTCGATCAACTCTACCTCCTGTCGCTCCTCGAAAGCTCGCCGCTTCCGGCATGTGAGGGCTCGCATCTGTCGTCGTGCCTCCCTCTCTGTGATGGATCCCAAGATACTCTGTGCTCTGAGTTGTCGGTATAGTCGCCTACACTCCTCATCGTACCATCTATTCTCGGGTGTATGCCCCAGCCGTGTCGGATGTGTAGTGCTGTGGGTGGTGTATGGGAAGCTGAGAGTAGCGGATGTATGGAGGATCGAGGAGAAGTGGGCGGTGAGGGTGTCCAAGGAGGCAGAGGGATCAAGGGAGTAGATGCGCTCTCGAACATGGGAGCTATAGATATGTGCTAGCTCATGTCTAAAGTGAATGGTGGTACGGGCTCGTGGCTGTATGGTGACGGGGTGGGGTATGCATGGTGAGCCGCGAATGGATAGGGCAAGATATGCGTGATCAGCTCCAATCGGTAGGGGTGGGATAGTGAATGAGGTGATCAGATGTGTCGCCTCCGGGGGTCTGATAACATAGTCTACCACGCTGCCCCCAGTGGTGTCGTGGGTGGAATGCAGGTGAGACCGCGCGAGGTGGGCCAGCTCCCCATCCCATTATATATAACGAGACGGTGTGCTTCTCCCATCTGGAGTAAGTGTCGGCCATATAAGGTGGGTGTGGCAGTGTTGGCTGAGGCTCTGAGTGTAGGCATGTCCTCTATGGTACAAAGCATCTCAGGGTCGTCAAAGTCGTAGATATCACACTGGTGGCTCTGAGTGCGGGCATTGAAGTCTCCTACAAGGAAGACTTCACCCATCCCGGTATACTCCATAATCGTGTCACTGAGGCAGTCATATGGCGATGTGGTGTCTAGTCCCTCACCTCCTGATAGCTTCTCAGGGGAATGTGTGAAGCGTGAACCAATGGGTGCAATATAGCATACGGCGAAGTACGCTGCTCTCTCCTCTGATAGCTGCAAGCGTATCCACATGAAACGTGCCTCTGGGTCTCTGGCTACCACCTGTACCCTGTGCTGTAACGACTGTCTATAGAGCACGGCTACTCCTCCTCATCCTCGTGTGGTGTGCTGTCTCATCTGGTGGCGGTGAGTCGACTCCCACATATAGCCCTCAATCCTCGGTAGGCTCCTCCCCGGGCTCTCGTGTGTTTCTGTCAAGAAGATAATGTCTCTGCCCTCCATCACCTCCTCGAGGCACCCTGGATGTGTCCATAAAGATCCATTGCAGTTCCAGACTGCAATGTGCACCTCCTGCTGTGCTGTCTCATAGGCCGCGAATCCCTAGTCAATGGGCCGTCCATCAATGATGATCCGACTGTCTCTGTAGAGGGCACGATGTCCCTCTCGTCTGGCCTGGAGGACACGTGGCATGCATGCCCATCTGTGCTCTACCTGCATCCGTGTGAGGTCGTCATCCAAATAGATGGGGGTGCCCGGTGTAGTGCGTAGTACCGCCCGTCGTCTGAGAAAGTCTCTCCTCCTGGCCTCATCTGAGAACTGAAGGATAAGTGCTCTGCTCCGTGTGGTGTCCCGTCCTGCTCTCCATACTCTGGTGAAAGGGAGAGGCTCATCCGCGCGGTATCCAAGTAATGTGCACAAGCGACGCCCGTCCTGCTCTGGTGATCCGTCTGTCTCTGTGAGGCCGGAGACTCGAACATTGAGCCTGCGGGCCTGTCGCATCCGCTCCTCCTCAATGGTGGTATGCACTATGTGGATCTCCTCATGGTGGTTGTTCTTCTTTGCCTCCTGTCGAAGGTTCTTTTTGACAACCTCGACCCATCCATCTTTGTTAGTCTCAAGCTCGTTCTGCACCACCTCCATACACTCCTTCTTGATAGTCACCCGAATGTCCTCTAGATGTGGAGCGATCTCCCCCTCTTCGTGCATGCTGTCCAATTTCGTTTTCATATCAGTAAGCGCAGTGTGCAACTCCTCCAGGTCCCGTGAGTGCTGCTTGCGGGTAGCGAGAAGCTCTTCCCGAAGGGATTCGTTTTCCTTCTCCAAAGTTGCCACCTTGGCTTCGAGGGAGACAACTCTACGGGTAACCCCGTTCAGTGTAGAATCTCCTTCTTTCTTGTGTTTTCCTATCAGCTCTCGGAGGGCATGCTCAAAGGTGGCCAACTGTTCCTCCAGCTTGGGAGCCATGAGAGAGAGAGAGAGAGAGAGAGAGAGAGAGAGAGAGAGAGAGAGAGAGAGAGAGAGAGAGAGAGAGAGAGAGAGAGAGAGAGAGAGAGAGAGAGAGAGAGAGAGAGAGAGAGAGAGAGAGAGAGAGAGAGAGAGAGAGAGAGAGAGAGAGAGAGAGAGAGAGAGAGAGAGAGAGAGTGTTAGGGTTAGGGTTAGGGTTAGGTCTCAGGATAGGATTGAGATTCAGGGTTTTGCCTCAGGGTTAAGGTTAGTTTGGGAGATTAGATTAGTTAGAGAGAGAGAGAGAGAGAGAGAGAGAGAGAGAGAGAGAGAGAGAGAGAGAGAGAGAGAGAGAGAGAGAGAGAGAGAGAGAGAGAGAGAGAGAGAGAGAGAGAGAGAGAGAGAGAGAGAGGAGAGAGAGAGAGAGAGAGAGAGAGAGAGAGAGAGAGAGAGAGAGAGAGAGAGAGAGAGAGAGAGAGAGAGAGAGAGAGAGAGAGAGAGAGAGAGAGAGAGAGAGAGAGAGAGAGAGAAAAAAAAGAAAGAAAGAAAGAAAGAAAGACTTTTTAACGTCTATTAGAAGCCAAAATCGGCCTATGAGACAAAACATATACATCAGTATGATCCAATCCACTGTGATCCAAAACGAAAATAAAGTGTGAGTACTACAGACGGGTATAAAAGGAGGGATAGTAGCTGGCATCAAGGGTGTGGGGTGCTATGGGTATGCACTCTATATGCTCAATGGGTGAGATACAAACATGATATGCATAGGGAGGGGAGGCTCGATGGTGTCACAACCCCCTAAATGCCTGGAGTGGGTGTAGGATATAATGCATCGGTGGGTAAGGCATCATGGCGATCCTCAAAATGCTCTGGGCGTCCAAATCGATAGGGGTGCGCTGCAGACGTCTCTGTATCTCCATGTCATGGCGTGCGTGAATCGCCTGAATCTCTCTCTGATGTGGACGAGCTCTCCGGACAAGGGGTCTCGGTCGTCGACGCTGTCGTCTAAGCTCCTCTGCTCTGTGTAATGTGACACCCCGCATCGAGCTGGGCCCTCGAGTGTATGTGGGTCTGAAAAAATCTGTAATATGAGTTTGAGGGGGGGGGGGCCAGGTGTATCTCCATCTGTTGCTGGAGGAGTGATGCGCGGTGGTGCTTGAGCTCTACTAGGAAACGACCTAGAGGGCGCTGGTCCTCTGTCGCCAATAAAGCCCTGATCTCTCTAGGCCCCCTGAAGAGCTGTGGGCAGCGGTCTTTGATGTCCTCATATGCCTGGCATCTACATGTGTAGTGCTCCTCGTCCTCCACCTCCTCTCTACATATCCTGCATAATCGCTCATCCCTGGGGGTATGTGTGGCTCGCCCAATCTCAATCTCGAGCTGGTGTGATGATACTTTGAGCAGCCCAATGGCCACTCTCTCTGAATGTATCGTGGTCTCTGAATGAAACCATCCGCTGTCACAGTTAGGAAGTGCTCTCTGTAGTGTTGCCTCTTTGTGGGAAGAGGCTCCCGTGGTGCTATCCATGTCTCCCTCACGTGTATCTGTAGTAGGTCCTGACGGATGATCCTATTCCTCTCCGAACGAGAGAGGGTAATGTGGGGGGAAGAGAGGTCATACTGAAAAGGGGGGAGATCCGTAATGCTCATGCCATGGTCTGCTAACCATCGGTAAGTCTGTGCATACCATACTCTCTCATGCCCTGTCTCTGCCAAATGTCTAGAGCTCTCAAATGCAAGCCTGGTGAGTCGGCTAGCAGGGAGCTCTTTGACTCTCAGAATAAAGGTCACCAACTGGAAGAGGGCCTCCACTAGCATCGGTGGTGTGCCAAGCTCAGCTCGTATAATGTGATGTGGAACGGAGGGCTTGCTGCGCAGCAAGCGTGATATCATGGTGATCTGGGGCCTCTCAATCTGCATCCACATCGCCTCTGTGATCCCTGGTGCCCATACGGCTGCTGCGTACATCAATGCGGGTGTCACTAGAGTGTCAAAGAGCCACCCCTTAGTCCGGGGCTCCTGAAAATGTGTCTGAAAGCAGCGTCTCTCCAATCGTGCAAGTGCCGCATAACCTCGCGTCAATCTATCTCTCGCAGCCTGTGCCATGGAGAATACCCCTGTGCTGCTCGAGAAGGTGATACCTAGGTAGACGTAGGAGTCCACTACCTCTATCTGTCCTCTAGCTGCTGTGAAAGAGGCGCGATGGCGTACTGTCCTGGAGGTATGGAAGATCATGACCTTGGTCTTGCCAAGGTTCACTGTGAGTCCTCTCTCCATGCAAAAGGTATCGAGCGCCTGTAAATGTGACTGCAACCCCTCCTGTGACTCTGAGAGGAGGACAATGTCATCAGCATATAATAGGATATGTACTGGCGTACCTCCGATGTCTCCTCCTCTCCCTCCTGCTCGCTGTATATACTCCGTGATCTCGTCGATGTAGAGACCGAAGAGAGTGGGTGAGAGGGGGCAACCTTGTTTCACACCAATGGTGCTAACAAGGCTGTGTGATAGACCGCCGGGGCAGCGTACCCTGCCTGTGACTCGTGCATACAAAGAGTGGATGGCCCATAGCATGTCTGATGGAAGCTGTAACTCCTGGAGCCTCCGTAGTAGTCTCTCTCGAGGGACCATGTCGAAGGCTTTGCGGAAATCCACAAAGCAACAGTATATTCTCTGCTTCCTCGCCTTCGTGCTCTCAATCAAGCAACGTAGCACGAAGATGTGGTCGATGGTGGAGAAAGTGCGGCAGAAGCCTGCCTGGCCGGGTGCTCTGATCCCCGTTGCCTCAGCGTGTGTACTGAGCTCTGCCTCTAGTACGGCCCCATAGATCTTGGCCAGGATATGGCCTATCATAATAGTCCTGTAGTTCCTTGGATCCATCATATCGCCGGACTTATGGATAGGCGTAATGGTATGCATAGTCCATGAGTCGGGTAATCCCTCAACCAAAGCACGGTTGAAGAGATGGGTGATCAAGTGGGAAACTACATCTGCTGCGTATATAAAGTGCTCTCCCTGTAGCCTCGTGTGGTCTGCTGAACGGCCATGCTGTAGCCTATGGATGGCCTGTCGTTCCATGCCTGCTGTGAAGAGGGTGGATATCACCGGACGCGGTGTGGAAGGAATCGGTAATGGTGGCTGTCCTGGGACGTCATATAACCTCTGGGCGTAGGTGTGCCAAGTCGAAGGATCGGCTATGGGTGTAGGTGGACGTGGCTCACGTAGTGCCCTCCACGCGGTGGCACAATCCCTACTCATGAGAAGGTCGATCAACTCTGCCTCCTGTCGCTCCTCGAAAGCTCGCCGCTTCCGGCGTGTGAGGGCTCGCATCTGTCGTCGTGCCTCCCGCTCTGTGATGGATCCCAAGATACTCTGTGCTCTGAGATGTCGGTATAGTCGCCTACACTCCTCATCGTACCATCTATTCTGGGGTGTATGCCCCAACCGTGTCGGATGTGCAATGCTGTGGGTGGTGTATGGGAAGCTCAGAGTAGAAGATGTATGGAGGATCGAGGAGAAGTGGGCGGTGAGGGTGTCCAAGGAGGCAGAGGGATCAAGGGAGTAGATGCGCTCTCGAACATGGGAGCTATAGATATGTGCTAGCTCATGTCTAAAGTGAATGGTGGTACGGGCTCGTGGCTGTGTGGTGACGGGGTGGGGTATGCATGGTGAGCCGCGAATGGATAGGGCAAGATATGCGTGATCAGCTCCAATCGGTAAGGGTGGGATAGTGAATGAGGTGATCAGATGTGTCGCCTCCGGGGGCCCGATAACATAGTCTACGACACTGCCCCCCTGTGGTGTCGTGGGTGGAATGCAGGTGAGACCGTGCGAGGTGGGCCAGCTCCCCATCCCATTATATATGACGAGACGGTGTGCTTCTCCGATCTCGAGTAAGTGTAGGCCATATAAGGTGGGTGTGGCGGTGTCGGCTGAGGCTCTGAGTGTAGGCATGTCCTCTATGGTACGAAGCATCTCAGGGTCGTCAAAGTCGTAGATATCACACTGGTGGCTCTGAGTGCGGGCATTGAAGTCTCCTACAAGGAAGACTTCACCCATCCCGGTATACTCCATAATCGTGTCACTGAGGCAGTCATATGGCGATGTGGTGTCTGGTCCCTCCCCTCCTGATGGCTGCTCAGGGGAATGTGTGAAGCGTGAACCAATGGGTGCAATATAGCATACGGCGAAGTACGCTGCTCTCTCCTCTGATAGCTGCAAGCGTATCCACATGAAACGTGCCTCTGGGTCTCTGGCTACCACCTGTACCCTGTGCTGTAACGACTGTCTATAGAGCACGGCTACTCCTCCTGATCCTCGTGTGGTGTGCTGTCTCATCTGACGGCGGTGAGCTGACTCCCACATATAGCCCTCAATCCTCGGTAGGCTCCTCCCCGGGCTCTCGTGTGTCTCTGTCAAGAAGATAATGTCTCTGCCCTCCATCACCTCCTCGAGGCGCCCTGGATGTGTCCATAAAGATCCATTGCAGTTCCAGACTGCAATGTGCACCTCCTGCTGTGCTGTCTCATAGGCCGCGAATCCCTAGTCAATGGGCCGTCCATCAATGATGATCCGACCCTCTCTGTAGAGGGCACGATGTCCCTCTCGTCTGGCCTTGAGGACACGTGGCATGCATGCCCATCTGTGCTCTACCTGCATCCGTGTGAGGTCGTCATCCAAATAGATGGGGGTGCCCGGTGTAGTGCGTAGTACCGCCCGTCGTCTGAGAAAGTCTCTCCTCCTTGCCTCATCTGAGAACTGAAGGATAAGTGCTTTCCTCCGTGTGGTGTCCCGTCCTGCTCTCCATACTCTGGTGAAAGGGAGAGGCTCATCCGCGCGGTATCCAAGTAATGTGCACAAGCGACGCCCGTCCTGCTCAGGTGATCCGTCTGTCTCTGTGAGGCCGGAGACGCGAACATTGAGCCTGCGGGCCTGTCGCATCCGCTCCTCCTCAATGGTGGTATGCACTATGTGGATCTCCTCATGGTGGTTGTTCTTCTTTGCCTCCTGTCGAAGGTTTAATTTGACAACCTCGACCCATCCATCTTTCTTAGTCTCAAGCTCGTTCTGCACCACCTCCATTGGTAGTCACCCGAATGTCCTCTAGATACTCCTTCTTGATAGTCACCCGAATGTCCTCTAGATGTGGAGCGATCTCCCCCTCCTCGTGCATGCTGTCCAGTTTCGTTTTCATATCAGTAAGCGCAGTGTGCAACTCCTCCAGGTCCCGTGAGTGCTCCTTTCGGGTAGCGAGAAGCTCTTCCCGAAGGGATTCGTTTTCCTTCTCCAAGGTTGCCACCTTGGCTTCGAGGGGGACAACTCTACGGGTAACCCCGTTCAGTGCAGAATCTCCTTCTTTCTTGTGTTTTCCTATCAACTCTCGGAGGGCATGCTCTAAGGTGGCCAACTGTTCGTCCAGCTTGGGAGCCATGAGAGAGAGAGAGAGAGAGAGAGAGAGAGAGAGAGAGAGAGAGAGAGAGAGAGAGAGAGAGAGAGAGAGAGAGAGAGAGAGAGAGAGAGAGAGAGAGAGAGAGAGAGAGAGAGAGAGAGAGAGAGAGAGAGAGAGAGAGAGAGAGAGAGAGAGAGAGAGAGAGAGAGAGAGAGAGAGAGAGAGAGAGAGGGGAGGGAGGGAGGGAAGGGGGGGGGGAAGGGGGGGGGGGGAGGGAGGGAGAAAGAAAGAAAGACTTTTTAACGTCTATTAGAGGCCAAAATCGGCCTATGAGACAAAACATATACATCAGTATGATCCAATCCACTGTGATCCCAAAAGGAAAATAAAGTGTGAGTACCGCAAATGGGTATAAAAGGAGTGGATAGTAACTGGCATCAAGGGTGTAGGGTGCTATGGGTATGCACTATGCTCAATGGGTGAGATACAAATATGATATGCATAGGGAGGGGAGGCTCGATGGTATCACAACCCACTAAATGCCTGGAGTGGGTGTAGGATATAATGCATCGGTGGGTAAGGCATCATGGCAATCCTCAAAATGCTCTGAACGTCCAAATCGATAGGGGTACGCTGCTAACGTCTCCGTATCTCCATGTCATGGCGTGCGTGAATCGCCTGAATCTCTCTCTGATGTGGATGGGCTCTCCGGACCGGGGGTCTCGTTCGTCGACGTTGTCGTCTAAGCTCCTTTGCTCTGTGTAATGTGATACCCCGCATCGAGCCGGGTCCTCGAGTGGATGTGGGTCTGAAAAAATATGTAATAGAAGTCAAGGGGACCAAGTGTATGTCCATCCGCTGCTAGAGAAGTGATGCACGGCGGCGCTGGAGCTCTACTAAGAAACGACCTAGAGGGCGTTGGTCCTCTGTCCCCAATAAAGCCCTGATCTCTCTGGCCCCTTGAAGAGCTGTGGGTAGCGGTCTCTGATGTCCTCATATGCCTTGCATCTACATGTGTAGTGCTCCTCGTCCTCCACCTCCTCTCTACATATCCTGCATAATCTCTCGTCCCTCGGGGTATGTGTGGCTCGCCCAACCTCAATCTCGAGCTGGTGTGATGATACTTTGAGCTGCCCAATGGCCACTCTCTCAGCTGGTGCCATATATGTATCCATGTATCGTGGTCTCTGAATGAAACCATCCGCTGTCACTGTCAAGAAGTGCTCTCTGTAGTGTTGCCTCTTTGTGGGAAGAGGCTCCCGTGGTGCTATCCATGTCTCCCTTGTTGGAGCAAGTCTATGACAAGCCTAAGTATTGGCTTGAGTCCCACAAAGTCATAGAAAAAGCTTTAAAATGAAGACTATGTAAAGTTCAATTGTGAACTACCTCTTGTAACTTTTGAAGAGTTTACTTAATGTAAAAGTGAAAGAATCTTAAGTGGTTGAGTCCACTTGATCAAAAAGGGAAAGAGGAGCCACGAATTCGTGATTTGTGGTAGGTAGAGAATCAAGTCAATCATTGATTGATTGGAGAGTGATTGAGGGAAGTTAGCCTCCCAAACTCAACTATAAATAGATGGCAATTTTAGTCGTGGTTAGAGAGACCTATGTGAAGACCTCCAAGAGTTGAGCTTTATGCCATATCAAGGTGTGATTACAAGGCACACATATGTATCAGTAAGTCATTGTATTGTATAAGCAATATACTTTCATTTTCATGATTATTTGGGTTCATATTTCCATGTTCTTGTGAAGTGTACTACTCACTGCCATTACTCTCAGTTTTCTTAGTCAGATTGCAGAGATGTTTTCTCTGAGCTTGGTGCATCATTTTCAGTGATTTAACTTGGTAAAGTTAGCTCTATAAGTCTACTATATGCTCACAAATTTTCATGTCATTTGGATGTTGCAATCTTCAGTTATGTTCATTTGAAGTCAACAGGGTCTGTTCATCTTCACTTCTCTGTCAGGTACCCGACTTTTTTACTCATCTTGTCAGAGCCATTTCTCAGTGGTTACTTATTCAAATTCAGTGATTTAAAGCTTGTTGGATTCAACGTACTGTTTAGTATAACCATACAAATTTTCATAATCATTGGATTCCTACATTTTGAGTTATGTTCATTTTTCTGCTCACTGGTCTCAAACTGTAGCAGCCCGTGAAAATCGGAATGATGTCATCACTTGTTAAAAGTCATTCTCAGTGTGTGGTTTATTATTTTTGATGAGATTACTCTTGAAAGTTAGCTCTTTAAGCTACCTAGACTTCCCCAAGAGGAATTAAGTTAATTGCTGTTGTTCTTAGAGAATTATGCAAAACAGTGGACAGGTGTATGAACCAAAATAGCAAGTTTTTCATCTCTGAGCTAACTCCAACTTATCTGTTTTGATCTATCTTTTTGAGAGTGATCTTCCAAGGTACATAGGGTGTCTAATACATCCATTGGCAAGCTAAAAGGGCCCACCATATACTCCTGGAATTCATTTGGCTGGTGTAGACCAAGGATTTTGCAACACCTCTTCATCTTCAAGCACATACCTATCCATCTCTTCACAGTGGTATCAGAGCAAGGTTGGACAACATGGAAGATGGATTTCCTTCATCAATTGACAAATTGGATAGAGGTAATTACTCAGCTTGGTCATTAAGAATGGAAGCGTATCTCCAAGGTAGAAGTTTATATGGTTATGTGGCCGGAGATGAAGTTATGCCAAGTTTCAGGAACAAAAGTCAACCAACACAAGAAGAGAAAGAAAGGTTGAGCACATGGTGCTCCAAGGATGCACTTGCAAGGTCTTATCTCCTAAACTCTATCTCAGATTTTTTGTTGCCTCACATTAGAAGTTGTAAGACATCTCAGGAAGTGTGGGATGCACTTGAAGCTTTCTTTTCTTCAAGTACCAAAGCTAGGAAGCATCAACTATGGCTGGATTTCACAACTCTCAAGAAGGCTCCCAAACAAAATGTGACTGATTTTGTCACAAAGCTCAAGGACATAGCAGATCAGTTGGGAAGCATTGGAGAGGTAATAGATGAAGAGCAAATTGTAAGGTAGGTCATCAATGCTTGAAGGCAGATGACAAGTGGGAAGCATTCACCACAGCTATGGATTTGTACATGGACATGCATGTACCTGATTTCAATACACTCATTGGACAACTACTTACTCAAGAGGCAAAGCTTATCAAAAATGGAAAAAGCTCTAAAGGTAATCAATCTTCTGCTTTATACACTGATAAAAGCAAGTCCAAAGATAACAAAGGAAAGGCAAAGAAAGTGGATGATGAAGCAGATACATATCAAGCTAACTATGCAGGTAGAGGAAGACATGGTAGAGGTAGAGGAAGAGGAGGTAGACAAGGCAGGGGGAGATCCCAAGACTCCAACCCATGTTCTATTTGTGGACTAACTAATCATACAACTGAAAATTGCTTTAGGAATTCCAAGAATCAAAGAGGCAGAGGATACAATAAAGGAAGTTATGGCTACTGAAGAGGAAGGTTAAACAACTACCATGGCAATTACAACAACTACAATCATTCAAACTATCAAGGAGGCTACAAAGGAAGGAGAGACTACAATAACTACACAGAAGACTCAAACAAAGAGGATTCATTATTGATCATGAACATGGCTATGCCACAAGGTAAATCTGATGAGCATGTTTTCTACATAGATTCAGGTTGTTCAAATCATGTGGCAAGAAATGTGGCACTCCTATCAGATTTAGAAGATCCAAGGAATAAGCATGAGGTACAAACAGGAGATGATACAAAAAATCCTGTGGAGAAAATAGGCAATGTCAAAGCACCTGATGGAAACATCAACCTACTCAGTAAGGTACTCTATGTCCCTACCATTACAAAGAATTTGATAAGTGTTTGGCAGATAGTAGAGAAAGGGTTGCAAGTCAGGTTCACAAAGGAAGGAGCATTTGTTGAAGATCCAAGTCAAGGATTCAGAAAAATTGCAAAAGGTGAAAAGACAGGTAGATTGTTCACATTTGAATTACATGACACTAGAAACATTGCTCTCTTTAATTATGGTAGTTAGATACTCACAGAATTGGAAGTATGGCACAAAAGGTTAGCACATATTGGTGAAAGGTCATTAAAGCAAATTTGCAGGGACCAAAGTGTACTTGGACTCCCTAACTTGTCAAAACAACATATGATTTATAAGTGTAGTGCATGTCAATTTGGAAAGTCTCACAGGTTACCATTCATGAAGAAAGGTTATATGCATGGAGATCTCTTGGAGTTGGTTCATACAGATGTATGGGGACCTAGCAAGGAAGCTTCAATATCTGGATCAAGGTATTATGTCTCCTTTATTGATGATTGAAGCAGATGGACTATCCTATTCTTTATGAAACACAAAGATGAAGTTTTTTCATGTTTCAAAAGATATTTGGCTCTTGTGGAGAATCAAACAAGTAAATCACTAAAAAGGTTAAGGTGAGATGGAGGGGGAGAATACTTCTCCCATGAGTTTGATTCTTTTCTTCAAGAAAGAGGAATCAAAAGAGAGGTAACTACAAGGTACACTCCTGAGCAAAATGGAGTGGGAGAAAGGAGGAATAGGACAATTGTTGAAGCTGCAAGGTCTATGTTAAATGAAAAGCATTTACCTAATTACTTATGGGCTGAGGCTGTATCTACAGCCACTTACTTGATTAACAGGTTGCCTTCAAAATCCCTTGATGGGATGACTCCATATGAGGCTTGGAATGGAAGAAGACCAAGCTTAGATCATTGTAAAATTTTTGGATGTATTGCTTTTGCTCATGTTCCTTCACAGGTTAGAGGCAAGATGGATCCAAAGGAAGAAAGGTGTGTATTTATTGGATATGACAACAATCAAAAGGGCTACAGGTTATACAACCGTACCAACAAAGGATTCTTGGTAAGCAGGGATCTAGTTTTTGATGAAAACAATTCATGGTATGAAGATTCATGCAGGAAGGTCAATTTACCATATAATCTTGAAGAAGATTTTCCAAAGCTTGGTAGAGAACAACCAAAGATTGAAGAACAAGACACCTCGGAGGATGATGAAGAATCTCATATGGAAAAGATCAAAGCATGGAAGTCTAAAGGTAAAGCAAAATTGCAGGAACTTGGACATGAGGCAGAATCATCACATCATGGCCTAAGAAGATCTATGAGGGAAAAGAAAAAACTAGAAAGGTATGGGTTTGACACCTCATTAGTAACTAAACATTCTATCTACATAGCACAGGACAAACCAAGAGGAGCCATCATCATTTGAAGAGGCCAAAGCAAAAACAGAATGGAAGCATGCAATGAAGGAAGAGATTGAAGCACTTGAGGAAAACAACACTTTGGATTTGGTGCCCAAGACTTCATCCATGAAGGTAATAGGCTCAAGATGGGTCTATAAACTCAAGAAGAATTCTGATGGTTCCATTAATAGGTATAAGGCAAGGCTTGTAGCAAAAGGCTTTGCACAAACTCAGGGAATTGATTATGAGGAGACTTTCTCTCCTGTGGCAAAGATGCCTACTATTAGGGTTTTGCTTAGTATTGCCTCTTCCAAGAATTGGAAGATACTTCAACTAAATGTAAAGAATGCATTTTTGAATGGTTGGATAACAGAAGAGGTATATATGGCACAACCACCTGGTTTTGAGAATCAAGTTTATCCTGATTATGTGTGTAAACTTAACAAAGCATTGTATGGTCTCAAGCAAGCCCCAAGAGCTTGGAATTTCAGGCTTGTTTCATTCTTGCACGACAAAGGCTTTCAACCAAGCAAGGCAGATCCTTCACTCTTTATCAAAAAGAGTAATTCTGAGGTCATCTACCTATGTGTATATGTAGATGATATTGTATTGACAGGAAATGATGCAGATGGTATGAAGAAGATTAAAGATCAGATGAGAGAAGAGTTCAAGATAAGTGATTTGGGTTCACTTACCTACTTCTTAGGTTTGGAAGTTGTCTACAAAGATCATGGTTTGTTTCTCACTCAAACAAAGTACATTAAGGACATGTTGGCAAAATTCAAGATGCAAGATTGTAAGATTGCAGGTACTCCAATGGAGGTCAATCACAAATTGAGCTCACATGAAGGTGAACTCATAGAGGACATCACATCATATCAAAGTCTAGTGGTAGTCTCAACTACGCCACATTGACAAGAGTAGATATATGTTACAGTGTGAGTGTGCTAAGTCAATTTATGCACACACCAAGGAAACCACATATGGATGCTGCCAAAGGATTCTCAAGTACCTCAAAGGAACCATAAATGAAGGACTTTATTATCCTTATGTATCTGATTTAGGTTTGAAAATATTTTCTGATGTCCAAGGAAGATAGAAGGAGCACTTCATGTCATCTTACCTTTGCAGGTTCAAAGCTTATTTCATGGTCATCCAAGAAGCAACCCACAGTTGCTCTCTCTTCTACTGAAGCTGAATATAGAGGTCTTGCCATAGCTACTCAGAAAGCTATGTGGATGAAGACATTATTCAAAGATCTTGGATTGGAGTTTGGAACTCCAACTATTTTTGGTGACAATATGAGTTCTATTCACTTAGCTGCTAATCCTATCTTTCATGCAAGGACTAAACATATTGAAGTTCATTATCACTATCTACGAGAGAAGGTTCTAAGCAAAGAGGTTCAAATATCATATGTGTCCACTCATCAACATGTTGGAAGTGAGGTAGGCCCTTAGGCTCATGTCACAGGTCCATGGTTCCATAGTTCCAGTCATGTACAACATTAATTCCAGCAATCTTCAATATTGACAAAAACATGAACATACCACAACTTAATCATACAGATGATGAGACAAAGATAGAGAAAGAATAGACGTCATGTGTAAGGTGTTACGTAAGCCATCGCTTACTCATAGTATCATATATACCAATGTTCAATGTACAATGTGGGAGTAAAATTCTCAACCATTCTATGTGATGAGAAATAGATGAATGAGTGAATGTACAATGTAACAAACATATTTAGATGTGTGGGCAGTAATCTGAATATACATGAGATGTGTCACCTTATAGGTTATAGAAGAGTGAATATGAGTGACTGAATGAGGAAGGATCAGTGTGAAACTGATGGTCAACAAACCTACATCTAAACTTAGGCTATGGAAGACCCTAAGTCAGATTCGTGTGTGAAAAGATCACATACTTATAAAGTAGCATAGAATGCTAACAAGCTTGTTGCCGGAAATCCTCAAACTCATGTGAACACACCTTCACAAACACCTCATAAAAATATGCATAAAGCATATAAGTACTGATTCTCTTGTACCTATGCCGAATAGGACTCCTCCTGATATGAACTCCACAACCTCTATAAACTTCAAGTAGTACCTGTGTGCATAAAGAGAATATGTACCTGAATACTTAATATAAGATGTGAATCTTATGTTAATCATCATCTAATGTCTTTGAAGTAGCCCGACATCTTCTTGTAGAAGACAATCTTCAACCTAATATCTTCCTGTAGAAGATAATCTTCAAAATCATGTAGATGGTCCCATCCAATGTCTTTGAAGTAGCCAGACATCTTTTTGTAGAAGATAATCTTCAACCTAACATCTTCTTGTAGAAGATGATCTTCAAATACATCATGTAGATGGGCGATCCTCACCATCAAGCTGCTAATAATCAAGTCTTCTTGCCATGAACAAGAGATAACCTCCTCTCCATGAGATAGAGTGTGAGCACACCCTTCATCTTCTCCAAGAAGAATCACCAAGAAGAACTCCATAGCTGCTCCTCAACATGCTTCAAGTTAGCACCATGGCTGCCCCATGTGCTAGAAGAAACACCACCTCTACTGAGGTCCAAGCTCTAGAAAGCTTGTGTTGATCCTAGGTGAAGGATGAAAGATAATGAGGCCAATACTCTTCTTATATAGTTTTGTGTAACTTTGAAAAGCTCATAATAAAGCTAATAAAGCTACGATCTGCGATCTCCAATAAAGCATGATCGCTACGCGAATAGTCTTCCGCGTTCACTGTTTGTTTTGCTTTTATTGAGTTGAAAAGCATGATATCAAAAGGATATATCTCCGTGTTGATGGCGACGGGATTTGATCCCGGGTGGCTGGATTGGGAGAGTAATGGCGTAGCCACGCACACTAGCGCCTTTTGGATGTAGGGAGTATTAAAAAATATCCATTATATCTAGTAGCACCCGTGGATTCTTGGATTAAAGACTATTCACGATGTCTACACATGTTCTTCTTATAAAGAAAGATTCATCAACTTGGACCAATGGGACATTGTTTCCAACACAACAATGTGCAGATATTCTAACCAAAGCATTGGATGGTACAAAGCTTTGCAAATTCAAGGCTATGATTGGTTTACAGGTAATCTTGGAAGATTGAAGACCTCAAGCATACTTGGCTTGAGGGGGAGCTGTTGGAGCAAGTCTATGACAAGCCTAAGTATTGGCTTGAGTCCCACAAAGTCATAGAAAAAGCTTTAAAATGAAGACTATGTAAAGTTCACTTGTGAACTACCTCTTGTAACTTTTGAAGAGTTTACTTAATGTAAAAGTGAAAGAATCTTAAGTGGTTGAGTCCACTTGATCAAAAAGGGAAAGAGGAGCCACGAATTCGTGATTTGTGGTAGGTAGAGAATCAAATCAATCATTGATTGATTGGAGAGTGATTGAGGGAAGTTAGCCTCCCAAACTCAACTATAAATAGATGGCAGTTTTAGTCGTGGTTAGAGAGACCTATGTGAAGACCTCCAAGAGCTGAGCTTTATGCCATATCAAGGTGTGATTACAAGGCACACATATATGTATCAGTAAGTCATTGTATTGTACAAACAATATACTTTCATTTTCATGATTATTTGGGTTCATATTTCCATGTTCTTGTGAAGTGTACTACTCACTGCCATTACTCTCAGTTTTCTCAGTCAGATTGCAGAGATGTTTTCTCTGAGCTTGGTGCATCATTTTCAGTGATTTAACTTGGTAAAGTTAGCTCTATAAGTCTACTATATGCTCACAAATTTTCATGTCATTTGGATGTTGCAATCTTCAGTTATGTTCATTTGAAGTCAACAGGGTCTGTTCATCTTCACTTCTCTATCAGGTACCCGACTTTTTTACTCATCTTGTCAGAGCCATTTCTCAGTGGTTACTTATCCAAATTCAGTGATTTAAAGCTTGTTGGATTCAACGTACTGTCTAGTATAACCATACAAATTTTCATAATCATTGGATTCCTACATTTTGAGTTATGTTCATTTTTCTGCTCACTGGTCTCAAACTGTAGCAGCCCGTGAAAATCGGGATGATGTCATCACTTGTTAAAAGTCATTCTCAGTGTGTGGTTTATTATTTTTGATGAGATTACTCTTGAAAGTTAGCTCTTTAAGCTACCTAGACTTCCCCAAGAGGAATTAAGTTAATTGCTTTTGTTCTCAGGGAATTATGCAAAACAGTGGACAGGTGTATGAACCAAAATAGCAAGTTTTTCATCTCTGAGCTAACTCCAACTTATCTGTTTTGATCTATCTTTTTGAGAGTGATCTTCCAAGGTACATAGGGTGTCTAATACATCCATTGGCAAGCTAAAAGGGCCCACCATATACTCCTGGAATTCATTTGGCTGGTGTAGACCAAGGATTTTGCAACACCTCTTCATCTTCAAGCACATACCTATCCATCTCTTCACATCCCTGACGTGTATCTGTAGTAGGTCCTGACGGATGATCCTATTCCTCTCCAAATGAGAGAGGGTAATGTGGGGGGAAGAGAGGTCATACTGAAAAGGGGGGAGATCCGTAATGCTCATGCCATGGTCTCCTAACCATCGATAAGTCTGTGTATACCATACTCTCTCATGCCCTCTCTCTTCCAAATGTCTAGAGCTCTCAAATGCAAGCCTGGTGAGTCTGCTGGTGGGGAGCTCTCTGACTCTTAGAATAAAGGTCACCAACTCGAAGAGGGCCTCCACTAGCATCGGTGGTGTGCCAAGCTCAGCTTGTATAATGTCATGTGGAAGGGAGGGCTTGCTGCGCAGCAAGCGTGAGATCATGGTGACCTTGGGCCTCTCAATCCGCGCCCACATCGCCTCTGTGATCCCTGGTGCTCATACTGCCGCTGCATACATCAATGCGGGTGTCACTAGAGTGTCAAAGAGCCACCCCTTAGTCCGGGGCTCCTGAAAATGTGTCTGAAAGCAGCGTCTCTCCAATCCTGCAAGTGCCGCATAGCCTCGCGTCAACCTATCTCTCGTTTGTGCCATAGAGAATACCCTTGTGCTGCCCAAGAAGGTGACACCTAGGTAGACGTAGGAGTCCACTACCTCTATCTGTACTCTAGCTGCCGTGAAAGAGGCACGATGGCGTACTGTCAAGGTTCACTGTGAGTCCTCTCTCCATGCAAAAGGTATCGAGCGCCTGTAAATGTGACTGCAACCCCTCCTGTGACTCTGAAAGAAGGACAATGTCATCAGCATATAATAGGATGTGTACTAGCGTACCTCCGAGGTCTCCTCCTCGCCCTCCTTCTCGCTGTATATACTCCGTGATCTTGTCGATGTAGAGACCGAAGAGAGTGGGTGAGAGAGGGCAACCTTGTTTCACACCAATGGTGCTAACAAGGCTGTCTGATAGACCGCCGGGGCAGCGTACCCTGCCTGTGACTCGTGCTGCGTGCATACAAAGCGTGGATGGCCCACATCATGTCTGATGGTAGCTGTAACTCCTAGAGCCTCCGTAGTAGTCTCTCTCGAGGGACCATGTCGAAGGCTTTGCGGAAATCCACAAAGCAACAGTATAGTCTCTGCCTCCTCGCCTTCGCGCTCTCAATCAAGCAACGAAGCACGAAGATGTGGTCGATGGTCGAGAAAGTGCGGCGGAAGCCTCCCTGGCACCTTGCTCTGATCCTAGCTGCCTCAGCATGTGTACTAAGCTCTGCCTCTAGTATTGCCCCATAGATCTTGGCCAGGATATGGCCTATCATAATAGTCCTGTAGTTCCATGGGTCCATCATATCGTCGGACTTATGGATATGCATAATGGTATGCATAGTCCATGAGTCGGGTAATCCCTCAAGCAAAGCACTGTTGAAGAGATGGGCGATCAAGTGGGAAACTACATCTGCTGCATATATAAAGTGCTCTCCCTGTAGCCCCGTGTGGTCTGCTGAACGGCCATACTGTAGCCTGTGGATGGCCTATCGTACCATGCCTGCGGTGAAGAGGGTGGATATCATAGGA
>CM035435.1:153058355-153075855 GCA_020310875.1 Ceratopteris richardii
TCCCTGGTCTCTAGAGTCCATATCTCTCGGAGGAGAGTCTCGTATCTGCCTCTGATGCCATCATATGCGCTACATCTGCACACAAAGTGCTCCTCATCTTCCATCTCTACTCTGCATACTCTGCATATCCGCTCCTCTCTGGGAATATCTGCGGCTCTGCCTGTCTCAATCTCGAGTCGGTGTGATGAGACTCTCAGCTGGCCAATCGCTACCCTCGAGCTATGAGGCATGTGAGTATCCATGTAGCGTGGTCGCTGGATGAAACCGTCAGCTAGTATGTCTATGAACTGGTCTCGATAGTGCGATAGTCTCGATCCCATGTGTGGTGTGTGCCATGTCTGACTAATGTAGAGCTGCCAGAGATCCTGTCTGAGCACAACATTCCTCTCACGATGAGAGAGGTGGATGTGAGGTGAGTCTGGGTCATACTGAAAAGGAGGCAATCTGTCTATATCAAGTCCATGACTATCAAACCAGACTCTAACCTGAGTGTACCAAGCTCTCTCATATCCTGACTTTGATATCTGTATAGATGCCTCAAGAGCTCTGTGTGTGAGTCTATCTGTAGGGAGGTCCCTAATCCTCTGAATAAAGAAGATAGTCTGGAATAGTGCCTCTACTGCCATGGGTGGTGCAGCTAGCTCTGCCCTGATGATGTCATGTGGCACCGACTGTTTCCCACGAAATAATCGTGAGATCATACGTACCTCTGGCCTCTCGATCGCACTCCACTGGGTGACTGTGAGACCTGGGGCCCAAACCGTCGCAGCATACATCATAGCTGGTTTGAACAGTGTGTCAAATAGCCAGCCCTTCGTGCGGGGCTCCTGGAAGTGTGCTTGGTGACATCTCCGCTCTAACATGGCTAAAGCTGCATATCCGCGTGTGAGTCTATCGGTGGCTGCCTGTCTCATGCTGAAGGGGCCAGGCAAGCTCGTGAATGTGACTCCGAGATAGACATAGGAAGTGACCACCTCAATTTGTCCACCACCAGCTCTGAATCCTGCTCCATTCCTCACCATGGGGGAGGTGTGGAAGATCATGACCTTGGTCTTGCCAAGGTTTACTGTCAAGCCCCTCTGTGTACAAAACTCATCCAGGGCCTCAAGGTGGCGCTGTAATCCCTCGGGTGACTCTGAAATCAAGACAATGTCATCAGCATATAATAAAATGTGGACATGTGTACCTGCGAGGTCTGCACCCTCTCCTCCAGCTCGGAGAATGTAGTCCTCAATCTCGTCAATGTAGAGACCAAATAGAGTGGGAGAGAGTGGGCAGCCTTGCTTAACACCAATGGTGCTAGCAATGGCCTCAGACATACCTCCTGGACACCGTACCCTCCCAGTCACCTGCTCATAGAGTGCATAGATGGCCCAAATCATCCCTGATGGTACTCCCAAGCTCTGGAGGCGTTGGAAGAGCCTCTCTCGCGGCACTGTATCAAAAGCTTTGCGGAAGTCCACAAAGCAGCAATATAGCCTCTTCTTCCGCATCCTTGCCCCATCAATGAGGCAGCGCAGAATGAAGATGTGATCAATAGTAGAGAAAGCTCGTCGAAAACCTGCCTGGCCTCGTGCTCGTAGCTCCTCAGTCTCTGCATATGAGCTGAGCTCTGCCTCAAGTATGGCGCCGTATAGTTTGGCCATGGTGTGGCCAATCATGATGGTCCTGTAGTTCCCTGGATCCAGGGTGTCGCCAGATTTGTGGATAGGCACAATGGTGTGCCTAGTCCACTCCTCTGGGAAGCCCTCTCTTATAGCCCGGTTGAAGACATGTGCAATCAACGGGGCTATAGTGGAGGCTGCATATATGAGATGCTCGCTCTGCAATCCCGCGTGGTCTGTCGAACGTCCATGTCGGAGTCGTCCTATGGCCCTCTCAACCATCTTTGCTGTGAAGAGAGAAGAACTAGGTACCTCATATAACCTCTGAGCATAATCATGCCATGTGTGTGGGTCTCCAATAGGTGTGGTCGGGAGTGGCTCTCGTAGGCTGCGCCATGCTACAGCACTGTCCATACTCATAAAGAGATGGTATAGCTCAAGCTCCTGTGCCTCCTCAAAGGCTCGCCTCTTTCGACGTGTGAGAGTCTTCATCTGTCCCTTGGCCTCTCTCTCTGTGATCTCTCCCAATGCTCGCTGAGCTCGTAGTCGGCGGTAAAGATCTCTGCGATCCTCATCATACCAACGATGTTGTGGCCTAGTCCCGGGAGGTGTGTGACGAGAATGGATGGTGTGTAGGAAGGAGCTGATGGCTGATGTCTGAAGAACTGATGCTATCTGAGAGGTGAGTAGGGATAGTGGAGTGTCAGGATGAAGCAAGAGAAGACCCTTCTCGACTCGAGCCGCATATATGTGAGCTAGCTCGTGTGTGAAGTGGATGGTGGTGTGTGGGATGCGTGCTTCGGGTATGCGTGTAGGGATGTCTCCCTTCAGGGAGAGTGCGAGGTATGTGTGATCGGCCCCAATGGGTATGGGTGGGATGGTGAATGAGGTAAGTAGGTGGATGGCCTCTCTGGACCCCATGACGTAATCTACTGTACTTCCCCCGCCATCTGTGACTTAGTGTGGTATGCATGTCAATCCTCCTGAGGTAGGCCACTGAGTCATCCCGTTATAGATAACGAGATTATGTCGAGAGCCTAGGCTGAGTAAGTGAGTGCCATAGTGAGTGTGTGTAGGGTCAGCTGAAGCTCGAGCTGTAGACTCATCCTCTATGGTATGTAGTATCTCTGGGTCTTCTGGGTCAAATATCTCACACTGATCATTGCTTGTCCTTGCATTGAAGTCTCCCATAAGGAAGACTTCCCCTAATGCAGAGTACTCTGTAATCTCTTCTGACAAGCAAGTGTATGGTGAGTCCTCCTCTCGATCTATGATAGCGAAACGAGAGCTAGAAGGAGCAAAGTAGCATAATGCTATGAGAGAGAGAGAGAGAGAGAGAGAGAGAGAGAGAGAGAGAGAGAGAGAGAGAGAGAGAGAGAGAGAGAGAGAGAGAGAGAGAGAGAGAGAGAGAGAGAGAGAGAGAGAGAGAGAGAGAGAGAGAGAGAGAGAGAGAGAGAGAGAGTGAGAGAGAGAGAGAGAGAGAGAGAGAGAGAGAGAGAGAGAGAGAGAGAGAGAGAGAGAGAGAGAGAGAGAGAGAGAGAGAGAGAGAGAGAGAGAGAGAGAGAGAGAGAGAGAGAGAGAGAGAGAGATGAGAGAGAGAGAGAGAGAGAGAGAGAGACAAATCGATGTACATGGGTGTATCTTCTGTCTATCAGAGAAGATAAAAGTGCTGAAAAAGAAACTGGTAAAGCTGATACATATCTCCGTGAAATGCGTGTGGAGATACCCATGAAAGGGGGGGGTGTATGGAGTGCGATATCTATGGCAGTCTATATGCAGAGGGGTAGTACAACAAGCATGGGAATGCATCTGAAACGACTAACTAGCTCATCCTGTGCTAGTGGGATGGTGTAAGATGTGATACATAGGTGGAGGTGGAGTCAGGGCCATCCTGATAGCTGCAGCGGGATCAGCCATCATCTGGAATCGTCTCTCCTCCATGGCGCGATGGTGACGAGCCTGGATCTCTACAAGCTGATGTCGGTGATGTCTCGGGGCCCGATATCCTCTAGCACGGGGTCGTCTCCTAGCTCGAGTAGCCTGAGCCTGCTGAAGAGTCACCCCTCTCGGTGTGTGGGCTTGGGGGGGGGGAGGGCTGCAGCACGTCGTGGAATAAAGAACTCAGTGAGCTGACTCTGTCTCCCTCTTGTATGGGCTGCTACAGTAGGCTGGAGTAGGGAATCTCTGTGACTCAGTATCTCTAGTAGGAATCGCCCGAGCTGTCGCTGGTCTCTAGAGTCCATGATCTCTCGGAGGGTTGGCTGCCCTGTAAATAGAGTCCCGTATCTACCTCTGATGCCATCATATGCGCTACACCTGCATACAAAGTGCTCCTCATCCTCTATCTCTACTCTGCAAACCCTGCATATCCGCTCCTCTCTGGGAATGTCTTCGGCTCTTCCCGTCTCAATCTCTAGTCTATGTGATGAGACTCTCAACTGGCCAATCGCTACCCTCGAGCTATGAGGCATGTAAGTATCCATGTAACATGGCCTCCGGATGAAACCGTCTGCTAGGATGTCTAAGAATTGGTCTCGTAAGAAAAAGAGCATAGATGGCCCAAATCATCCCTGATGGTATTCCCAAGCTCTGAAGGCGTTGGAAGAGCCTCTCTCGTGGCACTGTATCGAAAGCTTTGCGGAAGTCCACAAAGCAACAATATAGTCTCTTCTTCCGCACCCTTGCCCCATCAATGAGGAAGCGCAAAATGAAGATGTGATCAATAGTAGAGAAAGCTCGCCGAAAACTTGCCTTGCCTCGTGCTCGTAGCCCCTCAGTCTCTGCATATGAGCTGAGCTGTGCCTCAAGTATGGCACCGTATAGTTTGGCCATGGTGTGGCCAATCATGATGGTCCTGTAATTCCCTGGATCTAGGGTGTCGCCAGATTTGTGGATAGGCACAATGGTGTGCCTAGTCCACTCCTCTGGGAAGCCCTCCCCTATAGCCCGATTGAAGGCATGTGCAATCAACGGGGCTATAGTGGAGGATGCATATATGAGGTGCTCGCTCTACAATCACGTATGGTCTGTCGAACGTCCATGTCGCAGTCGTCCTATGGCCCTCTCAACCATCTTTGCTATGAAAAGAGAAGAACTAGTAGGGGGAGAGAGAGAGAGAGAGAGAGAGAGAGAGAGAGAGAGAGAGAGAGAGAGAGAGAGAGAGAGAGAGAGAGAGAGAGAGAGAGAGAGAGAGAGAGAGAGAGAGAGAGAGAGAGAGAGAGAGAGAGAGAGAGAGAGAGAGAAAGAAAGAAAGAAAGTCATATTAACGTCTTCTGGAGGCCAAACTTGGCCTATGAGACAAAAACCATGTACAAGTGTAGTAACCCTGTGTAGAAGATAAAATGAAATAAAAAGTATATCGCTACACAAAGCTATATAGGGCTGGAAAAGGTTGGGGAGACGTGGCTCTGACTCTGCAGATAGTGGCCACCTAATACATGGGGGGATCCAAAATGTGAGTAAAACGCCCTAGCTACTGATGATGGGTGGAGGTGGGTGTAGTATGTGGTACATCGGTGGTGGTCTGAGTGCCTCTTGAAGGAAGACAACCCAGGGGGTGGTGGTATGCCTATGCTCCATCATGTGGTCGTAGGCAATCCTGATGCATGAGATATCCTCCTGATATAGTCGTGGTCGACGATATCCGCTCATGCGTGGTCGGCGCCGTGCTCTCTGTGCTGCTGCCTGGTGTAGCGTGAGCCCTATAGATGGACCTCTCTGATGTAGCTCAACTCGCTGAAAGAACTGCGTAATGGTCTGCTGGGTACTCACCCGTGGCTGATGTATGGGCTGTAGTGACCGCTCTCGCCTCTCGTATGTTGCTGTGAGAAAGCGTCCCAAGCGTCTCTGGTCTCCCATAGTCATGCACAGCTGGAATGACTCCTCGATCTGGAACTGTGCTCGTAGGTCTAAGTATGCTGGACATCTGATAACAAAATGCTCCTCACTCTCTACCTCCGTCTGGCATAGTGGGCACCACCTCTCCTCACGGGGGACACCCTTGGACCGACCCCTCTCAATCTCGAGCTGATGTGATGAAACCCGGAGCTGCCCAATGACGACTCGTAGGTGGTGGGGAAGGTAGGTCTGCATGTATCTCGGAATCTCGATGAAGCCCGTGCCCGATATATGTAGAAAATGCTCGCGGTAGTAGAGCATTTTCGGTGGCAATGTACCCCTAGGGCTCACCCATGTCCTCTGTATGTATGTATGCCATATCTCCTGACGAATGATCCTATTCCTCTCTTGATGAGAGAGCGAGTAGGTGGGTGCATGAGAGTCGTACTGTAGTGGTGGTAGCCTGTCTATGTCAAAGCCATGGTGGGCAAGCCAGTCTCGTGTCTGTGCATACCATGAGGAGGTGTCGCTTGCTAATGCCATATCACGTGATGCCTCAAAAGCACGATAAGCAATGCGCTCTGTATCCATGCTCCGAAGTCTGTGTAATAGGCATACTGTCTGGAATAGTGCCTCAACTAGCATCGGTGGTGCAGCGAGCTCTGCTCTAATGATATCATGTGGTACTGAAGGCTTGCTGCGGATAAGTCTGGCAATCATGAGGATCTGTGGCCTCTCTAATGCTGTCCATACTGATGTAGCTAATCCTGGTCCCCATTTGGCTGCCCCATACATGAGCGCTTGCGTAACCAAAGTGTCAAAGAGCCACCCCTTTGTGCGGGGCTCCTGAAAATATGCCTGGTGGCACTGTCTCTCCATCAAAGCTAGTGCTGCGTATCGACGTGTGATGCGGTCACGGGCTGCCTGAGCCATAGAGAAGACCCCTGATGCTGCGGTAAATGTCACCCCCAAGTAAACATATGATCCGACCACCTCGATCGGTCCACCTGCTACTGTGAACAAACTATGTCTGCGTACCTGTGCTGATGTATGAAAGATCAAGAGAGAGAGAGAGAGAGAGAGAGAGAGAGAGAGAGAGAGAGAGAGAGAGAGAGAGAGAGAGAGAGAGATGAGAGAGAGAGAGAGAGAGAGAGAGAGAGAGAGAGAGAGAGAGAGAGAGAGAGAGAGAGAGAGAGAGAGAGAGAGAGAGAGAGAGAGAGAGAGAGAGAGAGAGAGAGAGAGAGAGAGAGAGAGAAAGAAAGTCATATTAACGTCTACTTGAGGCCAAACTTGGCCTATGAGACAAAACCATGTACAAGTGTAGTAACCGTGTGTAGAAAATGAAATGGAAAAAGTACTTACTACATAAAGCTATATCGGGCTGGAAAAGGGTGGGAAGAGGTGGCTCTGACTCTGCAGATAATGGCCACCTAATACATGGCAGGTCCATAATGTGAGTGAGCAAAATACCCTAGCTAGTGGTGATGGGTGGAGGTGGGTGTAGTATGTGGTACATGGGTGCTGGTATGAGTGCCTCCCGAAGGAAGACAACCGAGGTGGTGGTGGTACGCCTCCGCTCCATCATGTGGTCATAGGCTGTCCTGATACGTGAGATATCCTCGTGATAAAGTCGTGGTCGACGATATCCAACCATGCGTGGTCGACGTCGTGCTCTCTGTGCTGCCGCTTGGTGGAGCGTAAGCCCTCTAGATGGACCTCTTTGGTGTAGCTAAACCTGCTGAAAGAACTGAGTAATGGTCTGCTGGATACTCCTCCGTGTCTGATGTGTCGGCTGTAGTGACTGCTCTCGCCTCTCATATGCCGCTGTGAGCCGTTGGTCTCCCATAGTAATGCACAACTGGAGCGACTCCTCTATCTGGAATTGTGCACGTAGGTCTAAGTATGCTTGGCATCTGACAACAAAATGGTCCTCACTCTCTACCTCTGTCTGGCATACTGGGCACCACCTCTCCTCTCGGGGGACTCCCCTAGACCGGCCCCTCTCAATCTCGAGCTCATGTGATGAAACCCGGAGCTGCCCAATGACAACTCGAAGGTGGTGGGGTAGGTATGTCTGCATGTATCGTGGAATCTCAATGAAGCCCTCGTCCGATATATGTAGAAAATGCTCACGGTAATAGAGCATTTTCGGAGGCAATGTATCCCTAGGGCACACCCATGTCCTCTGTATGTATGTATGCCATATCTCGTGACGAATGACCCTATTCCTTTCTTGATGGGAGAGAGAATAGGTGAGTGCATGTAAGTCGTACTGTAGTGGTGGTAGCCTATCTATATCAAAACCATGGTGGGCCAGCCAGTCTCGTGTCTGTGCATACCATGAGGAGGTGTCACCGGCCAATGCCATATCACGTGATGCCTGGAAAGCACGATAAGCCATGCGCTCTGTATCCAAGCTCCGGAGTCTGTGTAATAGGCATACTGTCTGGAATAGTGCCTCAACTAGCATCGGTGGCGCAGCGAGCTCTGCCCTAATGATATCATGTGGTACTGAAGGCTTGCTACGGATAAGTCTGGCAATCATGAGAATCTGTGGCCTCTCCAATGCTGTCCATACTGATGTAGCTAATCCCGGCCCCCAAATGGCTGCCCCGTACATGAGCGCTGGCATAACCAAGGTGTCGAAGAGCCACCCCTTTGTGCAAGGCTCCTGAAAATATGCCTGGTGGCACTGTCTCTCCATCAGACCTAGTGCTGCGTATCCACGTGTGATGCGGTCACGGGCTGCCTGAGACATAGGGAAGGCCCCTGATGTTGCTGTGAATGTCACTCCCAAGTAAACATATGATCCGACCACCTCGATCGGTCCACCCGCTGCTGTGAACAAACTGTGCTTGCGTACGTGTGCTGATGTATGAAAGATCATGACCTTGGTTTTACCAAGGTTCACAGATAAACCTCTGTGCGCAAAAGTCATCTAGACCATGTAGGTGATGCTGTAAACCTGCTGCATACTCTGAAACCAATACAATATCATCAGCATATAAAAGAATATGAATCGTGGACCCATGTACCTCGATGCCATCCCCCCCCCCCTGCTACTGTATGAAGTCCAGTATCTCATCAATATATAGACCAAAGAGGGTGGGTGAAAGAGGGCACCCTTGCTTCACCCCGATAGTGCTAGCAAGCGGATCCGATAAGCCCCCTGGACATCTGACTCTACCAGATACTCTCTCGTATAAGGCGTAGATCCCCCATATCATCTCCTCTGGAGCTCCGATATCATGGAGCTCCGATATCAAGTAGTCGTCTGAAGAGTCGTTCCCTAGGAACAGTGTCAAATGCTTTGCGGAAGTCCACAAAGCAGCAATATAATCTCCTCTTCCTCAATATAATCTCCTCTTCCTCACTCTTGCTTGGTCAATCAGGCATCTCAGGGTGAAGATGTGGTCAATGGTAGAGTAATCTCGTCTGAAACCTGCCTGTCCTGGAGCCCTGATACCATTCCTCTCAGCGAGAGTACTCAACTCTGTCTCTAGTACCCCCTCATATAACTTGGCCAATATAGGCCCGATCATGATCGTCCGGTATGTAGCTGGATCCATGGTATCACCTGACTTATGAATGGGCACTATGGTGTGCTCGGTCCATGAATCAGGGAACCCTTCAACCAATGCACGGTTGAAGAGGTGGGCGATGAGCGGTGCAAGAGTCGTGCCTCCATAGATGAGGTGCTCTGCTTGTAAGCCGAAATGATCATGTGCCCTTCCATGCTGTAGATGGGCAATAGCGCGTCGCACCATAGCGGGTGTGAAGAAGTCAGAGGTAGTGGGACGTGAGCTCTGCGGCCTGGGAATGGGGGGCTGGTTTGGTATCTCGTATAGGCTCCGTGCATAGCTATACCAAGTACTCGGGTCTCGGATGGGTGTCTGCTGTCTCCTCTCTCTCAAGTGTCGCCACGCCACTACACTGTCATGACTCATGAGCAAATGGTAAATATCCCAGTACTGTCTCTCCTCCCATTCTCGCTGTTTGTGGCGAGTGACAGAGACACAGAGAGAGAGAGAGAGAGAGAGAGAGAGAGAGAGAGAGAGAGAGAGAGAGAGAGAGAGAGAGAGAGAGAGAGAGAGAGAGAGAGAGAGAGAGAGAGAGAGAGAGAGAGAGAGAGAGAGAGAGAGAGAGAGAGAGAGAGAGAGAGAGAGAGAGAGAGAGAGAGAGAGACTTTTTAACGTCTATTAGAGGCCAAAATCGGCCTATGAGACAAAACATATACATCAGTATGATCCAATCCACTGTGATCCCAAAAGGAAAATAAAGTGTGAGTACAGCAAACGGGTATAAAAGGAGTGAATAGTGACTGGCATCAAGGGTGTGGGGTGCTATGGGTATGCACTCTACATGCTCAATGGGTGAGATACAAATATGATATGCATAGGGAGAGGAGGCTCGATGGTATCACAACCCACTAAATGCCTGGAGTGGGTGTAGGATATAATGCATCCGTGGGTAAGGCATCATGGTGATCCTCAAAATGCTCTGAACGTCCAAATCGACAGGGGTGTGCTGCTGACGTCTCCGTATCTCCATGTCATGGCGTGCGTGAATCGCCTGAATCTCTCTCTCTAATGCGGACGGGCTCTCCGGAGTGGGGGTTTCGGTTGTCGATGCTGTCGTCTAAGCTCCTCTGCTCTATGTAATGTGACACCCCGCATCGAGCTAGGTCCTCGAGTGGCTGTGGGTTTGAAAAAATCTGTAATATAAGTTTTAAATGGGGGGGGCCAGGTGTATCTCCATCTGCTGTTGGAGAAGTGATGCACGACGGTGCTGGAGCTCTACTAGGAAACGACCTAGAGGGAGCTGGTCCTCTGTCCCCAATAAAGCCCTGATGTCTGTGGGCCCCCTGAAGAGCTATGGGTAGCGGTCTCTGATCTCCTCATATGCTTGGCATCTACATGTGTAGTGCTCCTCGTCCTCTACCTCCTCTCGGCATATCCTGCATAATCTCTCGTCCCTCGGGGTATGTGTAGCTCGCCCAACCTCAATCTCGAGCTTGTGTGATGATACTCTGAGCTGCCCAATGGCCACTCTCTCAGCTGGTGCCATGTATGTATCCATGTATTGTGGTCTCTTAATGAAACCATCCACTGTCACCGTCATGAAGTGCTCTCTGTAGTGTTGCCTCTTTGTGGGAAGAGGCTCCCGTGGTGCTATCCATGTCTCCCTGACGTGTATTAGTAGTAGGTCCTGACGAATGAACCTATTCCTCTCCGAACGAGAGAGGGTAATGTGGGGGGAAGAGAGGTCATACTGAAAAGGGGGGAGATCCGTAATGCTCATGCCATAGTCTGCTAACCATCGGTAAGTCTGTGCATACCATACTCTCTCATGCCCTGTCTCTGCCAAATGTCTAGAGCTCTCAAATGCAAGCCTGGTGAGTCGGCTGGTGGGCAGCTCTCTGACTCTCAGAATAAAGGTCACCAACTGGAAGAGGGCCTCCACTAGCATCGGTGGTGTGCCAAGCTCAGCTCGTATAATGTCATGCGGAACGGAGGGCTTGCTGCGCAGCAAGCGTGAGATCATGGTGACCTGGGGCCTCTCAATCCGCGTACACATCGCCTTCGTAATCCCTGGTGCCCATACTGCTGCTGCGTACATCAATGCGAGTGTCACTAGAGTGTCAAAGACCCACCCCTTAGTCCGGGGCTCCTGAAAATGTGTCTGAAAGCAGCATCACTCCAATCCTGCAAGTGTCGCATAGCCTCGCGTCAATCTATCTCTCGTTGCCTGTGCCATGGAGAGTGCTGCCCGAGAAGGTGACGCCTAGGTAGACGTAGGAGTCCACTACCTCTATCTGTCCTCTAGCTACAGTGAAAGAGGCGTGATGGTGTACTGTCCTGGAGGTATGGAAGATCATGACCTTGGTCTTGCCAAGGTTCACTGTGAGTCCTCTCTCCATGCAAAAGGTGTCGAGCGCCTGTGAATGTGACTGCAACCCCTCTTGTGACTCAAAAAGCAAGACAATGTGATCAGCATATAATAGGATGTCTACTTGCGTACCTCGGAGGTCTCCTCCTCGCCCTCTTGCTCGCTGTATATACTCCGTGATCTCGTAGATGTAGAGACCGAAGAGAGTGGGTGAGAGAGGGCAACCTTGTTTCACACCAATGGTGCTAACAAGGCTGTCTGATAGGCCACCGGGGCAACGTATCCTGCCTGTGACTCGTGCATACAAAGCATGGATGGCCCATAGCATGTCCGACGGTAGTTGTAACTCCTTGAGCCTCCGAAGTAGTCTCTCTCTCGGGACCATGTCGAAGGCTTTGCGGAAATCCACAAAGCAACAGTATAGTCTCTGCTTCCTCGCCTTCGTGCTCTTAATCAAGCAACGAAGCACGAAGATGTGGTCGATGGTGGAGAAAGTGCGGAGGAAGCCTGCCTGGCGGGGTGATCTGATCCCAGCTGCCTCAGCGTGTGTACTGAGCTCTGCTTCTAGTACTGCCCCATAGATTTTGGCGAGGATATGGCCTATCATAATAGTCCTGTAGTTCCCTGGGTCCATCATATCGCTAGACTTATGGATAGGCGTAATGGTATGCATAGTCCATGAGTCAGGTAATCCCTCAACCAAAGCACGGTTAAAGAGATGGGCGATCAAGTGGGAAACTACATCTGTTGCGTATATAAAGTGCTCTCCTTGTAGCCGCATGTGGTCTGCTGATCGGCCATGCTATAGCCTATGGATGGCATGTCGTACCATGGCTGCCGTGAAGAGGGTGGATATCACTCAACGCGGTGTGGGAGGGATCGGCAATGGTGGCTGTCCTGGGACGTCATATAACCTCTGGGCGTAGGTGTGCCAAGTCTGAGGATCTGCTATGGGTGTAGGTGGGCGTGGCTCACGTAGTGCCCTCCACGCGGTGGCACAATCCGTACTCATGAGAAGGTCGATCAACTCTACCTCCTGTCGCTTCTCGAAAGCTCGCCGCTTCCGGCGTGTGAGGGCTCGCATCTGTCGTCTTGCCTACCTCTCTGTGATGGATCCCAAGATACTTTGTGCTCTGAGATGTCGGTATGGTCGCCTACACTCCTCATCGTACCATCTATTGTGGGGTGTATGCCCCAACCGTGTCGAATGTGTGGTGCTGTTGGTGGTGTATGGGAAGCTGAGAGTAGCAGATGTGTGGAGAATCGAGGAGAAGTGCGCGGTGAGGGTGTCCAAGGAGGCAGAGGGATCAAGGGAGTAGATGTGCTCTCGAACATGGGAGCTATAGATATGTGCTAGCTCATGTCTAAAGTGAATGGTGGTAGGGGCTCGTGGCTGTATGGTGACGGGGTGGGATATGCATGGTGAGCCGCGAATGGATAGTGCAAGATATGCATGATCAGCTCCAATCGGTAAGGGTGGGATAGTGAATGAGGTGATCAGATGTGTCGCCTCCGGAGGGCCGATAACGTAGTCTACCACACTGCCCCCCTTTGGTGTCGTGGGTGGAATGCAGGTGAGACCGCTCGAGGTGGGCCAGGTCCCCATCCCATTATATATAACGAGACTGTGTGCTTCTCCCATCTGGAGTAGGTGTCGGCCATATGAGGTGGGTTTGGCGGTGTCGGCTGTTGAGGCTCTGAGTGTAGGCATGTCCTCTATGGTACGAAGCATCTCAGGGTCATCAAAGTTGTAGATATCACACTGGTGGCTCTGAGTGAGCCCAATACAAGGGCCTCTCTGATGTAGCTCAGCCAGTTGAAAGAACTGGGTAATGGTCTGCTGGATACTCACCCGTGGTTGATGTGTGGGCTGTAGTGACCTCTCTCGCCTCTCCTATGCTGCTGTGAGGAAGCGCCCCAAGCGTCGCTGGTCTCCCATAGTCACACACAACTAGAGTGACTCCTCTGGCTGGAATTGTGCTCGTAGGTCTAAGTATGCTCGGCATCTGATAACAAAATGTTCCTCACTCTCTACCTCTGTCTCGTGAGACCAGGAGCTTCCCAATGACGACTCGGAGGTGGTGGGGAAGGTATGTCTGCATGTAGCTGGGGATCTCGATGAAGCCTACGTCCGATATATGTAGAAAATGCTCGCGGTAATAGAGCATTTTCGGTGGCAATGTATCCCTAGGGCTCACCCATGTCCTCTGTATCTATTTATGCCATATCTCCTGACGAATGACCCTATTCCTCTCTTGATGAGAGAGAGAGTAGGTGGGTGCATGTGAGTCGTACTGTAGTGGTGGTAGCCTGTCTATGTCAAAGCCATGGTGGGCCGGCCAGTCTCGTGTCTGTGCATACCATGAGGAGGTGTCCCCAGCTAATGCCATATCACGTGATGCCTGGAAAGCACGATAAGCAATGCGCTCTGTATCCATGCTCTGAAGTCTGTGTAATAGGCATATTGTCTGGAATAGTGCCTCAACTAGCATCGGTGGTGCAGCGAGCTCTGCTCTAATGATATCATGTGGTTGTATCCCTGGTGGCACTGTCTCTCCATCAAAGCTAGTGTTGCGTACCCACGTGTGATGCGGTCACGGGCTGCCTGAGACATAGAGAAGACCCCTGATGATGCTGCTGTAAATGTCACTCCCAAGTAAACATATGATCCGACCACCTCGATCCGTCCACCTGCTACTGTGAACAAACTATGTCTGCGTACCTATGCTGATGTATGAAAGATCATGACCTTGGTTTTACCAAGGTTCACAGATAACCCTCTGTGTCTGCAAAAGTCATCTAGGCCATGTAGATGATGCTGTAGACCTTCTGCAGACTCTGAAACCAATACAATATCATCAGTGTATAAAAGAATATGGACAGTGGACCCCTGTACCTCAATACCATCTCCCCCCTGTCGTTGTATGAAGTCCACTATCTCATCAATGTAGAGACCAAAGCGGGTGGGTGAAAGAGGGCATCCTTGCTTCACCTCGATAGTGCTAGCAAGTGGATCAGATAAGCCCCCTGGACATTTGACTCTACCAGATACTCTCTCGTAAAATGCGTAGATCCCCCATATCATCTCCTTCGGAGCTCTAATATCAAGGAATCGTCTGAAGAGTCGGTCCCTGGGAACAGTGTCAAATGCTTTGCGGAAGTCCACAAAGCAACAATATAATCTCCTCTTCCTCACCCTTGCGTGGTCAATCAGGCATCTTAGAGTGAAGATGTGGTCAATAGTAGAGTAATCTCGTCTGAAACCTGCCTGTCCTGGAGCCCCTGATACCCTTCCTCTCAGTGAGAGTACTCAACTCTGTCTCTAGTACTGCCCCATATAACTTGGCCAATATAGGGCCAATCATGATCGTCCGGTATGTAGCTGGATCCATAGTATCACCTGACTTATGAATGGGGGGGGGGGAGGGAGGGAGAGAGAGAGAGAGAGAGAGAGAGAGAGAGAGAGAGAGAGAGAGAGAGAGAGAGAGAGAGAGAGAGAGAGAGAGAGAGAGAGAGAGAGAGAGAGAGAGAGAGAGAGAGAGAGAGAGAGAGAGAGAGAGAGAGAGAGAGAGAGAGAGAGAGAGAGAGAGAGAGAGAGAGAGAGAGAGAGGGGTGGTTGTGGATGTTTGCACAGCGGGCAGGAAACCTGAAAATCAGCTTTGGGATACAAGTGCCAAACCCTAAATCAGGGGTCCGAAACCCTAAAATCAGAGGCTTTAAACTCTAAAATCAGTCCTGCACCTAAAAACAGAGAGAGAAACGAACTCATTTCTGAGAGAGGAAGGTTGCATAACCCTAAAAACAGAGTTTCGAAACCCTAAAATCCAAGTTGTGCCTCCTTCAAAACACGAAAATCAGAGCTCTGCATATTCAGAACCCTAATATTCAGAGCTGCCCCTCTTCAGAACCTAAAAAGCAGAGCTGCTGCTCTTACAGTCCCTAAAAATCACAACTGTGCCACCTTCGAAACCCTAAAATCAGGGCAGCGCATTTGCGAAACCCTAAAATCAGATTGAAAGAGGCTGGCGAAACCCTAAAATCAGAGAGAGAGAGAGAGAGAGAGAGAGAGAGAGAGAGAGAGAGAGAGAGAGAGAGAGAGAGAGAGAGAGAGAGAGAGAGAGAGAGAGAGAGAGAGAGAGAGAGAGAGAGAGAGAGAGAGAGAGAGAGAGAGAGAGAGAGAGAGAGAGAGAGAGAGAGAAAGAAAGAAAGAAAGTGTTTTTACGTCTATTAGGAGGCCGAACTCGGCCTATGAGACACATCGATGTACATGGGTGTATCTTCTGTCAATCAGAAAAGATAAAAGTGCTGAAAAGAAACTGGTTAAGCTGATATAGATCTCCGTAGTATGCATGTGGGGATACCCATGAAAATGGTGGGGGGTGTATGGAGTGCGAGGCCAAAATCGGCCTATGAGACAAAACATATACGTCAGTATGATTCAATCCAGTGTGATCCCAAAAGGAAAATAAAGTGTGAGTACAAAACAGAGTAAAAATGGGAGCAGATAATAGCTGGCGTCGAGGGTGTGGGGTGCTATGGGCATGCACTCTATATGCTCAATAGGAAGTTCTCTCTGTAGTGTTGCCTCTTTGTGGGAAGAGGCTCCCGTGGTGCTATCCATGTCTCCCTGACGTATATCTGTAGTAGGTCATGACAGATAATCCTGTTCCTCTGCGAACGAGAGAGGGTAATGTAGGGGGAAGAGAGGTCATACTGAAAACGAGGGAGATCTGTAATGCTCATGCCATGGTCTGCTAACCATCGATAGGTCTGTGCATACCATACTGTCTCATGCCCCGTGTTTGCAAAGTGTCTAGAGGTCTCAAATGCAAGCCTGGTGAGGCTGCTGGTGGGGAGCTCTCTGACTCTCAAAATAAAGGTCACCAGCTGAAAGAGGGCCTCCACTAGCATCGGTGGTGTGCCAAGCTCGGCTCGTATAATGTCATGTGGAACAGAGGGCTTGCTGCGGAGCAAGCGTGAGATCATGGTGATCTGGGGCCTCTCAATCCGCGTCCACATCGCCTCCATGATCCCTGGTGCTTATACTGCTGCTGCATACATCAATGCGGGTGTCACCAGAGTATCAAAGAGCCACCCCGTAGTCGGAGGCTCCTTCAAATGTGCCTGAAAGCAGCGTCTCTCCAATCCTGCTAGTGCCGCATAGCCTCGTGTAAGTCTATCTCTTGCTGCCTGTGCCATGGAGAATACCCCTGTGCTGCCCGAGAGGGTGATGCCTAGGTAGACGGTAGGAGTCCACTACCTCTATCTATCCTCCAGCTGCGGTGAAGGAGGCGCGATGGCGTACTGTCCGGGAGGTATGGAAGATCATGACCTTGGTCGTGCCAAGGTTCACTCTGAGTCCTCCCTCCATGCAGAAGGTATCGAGCGCCTGTAGATGTGACTGCAACCCCTCTTGTGACTCTGAAAGCAGAACAATGTCATCAACATATAATAGGATGTGTACTGGTGTACCTCCGAGGTCACCTCCTAGCCCTCCTGCTCTCTGTATATACTCTGTGATCTCAGTGATGTAGAGACCGAAGAGAGTGGGTGAGAGAGGGCAACCTTGTTTCACACCAATGGTGCTAACAAGGCTGTCTGATAGGCCGCCGGGGCAGCACACCCTGCCTGTGACTCGTGCATACAAAGCATGAATGGCCCGTAGCATGTCTGATGGTAGCTGCAACTCTTGGAGTCTCCGTAGTAGTTTCTCTCGAGGGGCCATGTCGAAGGCTTTGCGGAAATCCACAAAGCAACAGTATAATCTCCGCTTCCTCGCCTTCGTGCGCTCAATCAAGCAACAAAGTACGAAGATGTGATCGATGGTGGAGAAAGTACGGCCGCCTGGCCGGGTGCTCTGATTCCCGTTGCCTCAGCGTATGTACTGAGCTCTGCCTCTAGTACTGCCCCATAGATCTTGGCCAGGATGTGGCCTATCATAATAGTCCTTTAGTTCCTTGGGTCCCTCATATCGCCAGACTTATGGATAGGCACAATGGTATGCATAGTCCACGAGTCAGGTAATCCCTCGACCAAAGCACGGTTGAAGAGATGGGCGATCGGGTGGGAGACTACATCTACTGCGTATATAAAGTGCTCGCCCTGTAGTCCTGTGTGGTCTGCTGAACGGCCATGCTGTAGCCTATAGATGGCCTGTCGTACCATGCCTG
>CM035435.1:153083355-153110855 GCA_020310875.1 Ceratopteris richardii
CTTTTCTAATCTTAATAATGACACAGGGGAGAAGCATGAGGTGACAGTGGAGCTAGAAGGAATGGGTGGTGGTGGGGTTTTGAACTTGGAGGTGTGTGTCCATCCCTCTTTGTTTTGCTTTTAACATTTTCAAGCAGTATGAAACATCAATATATCCATTAACCATATGGAACATGAAAATTTGTCATTGCGCTGCAGAAAGCGTCTCTTGTTCCTGCATATGAATTGGCCCCTCAATGTTTATGCTTTGATAACGTCTCACCTAAATAAGTTCAATGAGGGCGATACATTATTAAAAAGGTTCCAACTCGTGTATCTCATGTAGTAAACTGTAAGGCAATTGTCAGAAGACTTCAGAAGATCTCCAATCGAAATTAAAGAGGATATTCACTTGCAATACATCTTTGTTTGTCAGTTAAAACTATTAAGTCGTTTTCATTATTCTTGTATTATGGATTCTGTTCTCAAAAATTTCCAGGTCCAATATAGATGCTTCGAAGATATAGAGAAGGAACGAAAAGGGTGGACCATCCCAGTACTTTCAGATCTGTTTCAAGGAAAGAGCGTGGATGATGTCTTCAAGAGCATGTTTGGTCTCGAAAGTCTCACAGTCCAGGAGTACTTAAGGTCTGTTCTTGGAGATGCCAAACAGAAGTCTGATAATATTGGATCTGATACAAACAATCACTTAGGGGACAAAGATACGAATATCACAAGTACAGATGACAGTGGCAAAGGCAGCTTATCAATGACTTGGGATACTAGCACTAGTAGTGATACAAAAAAAAATTCACAGAATGAGGGCAAGGAGTGCTCACAAGATTCAGATCCAAACATAGGTTCTGAATACAGTGTAAACAAATCAGATGCTTTAGAGGAACTAGGCAGACGTTTTCAGGAAACATTTGGAATAAATTTGGAAAATGTTGGTTTTCCTGTTTTTGATAAGGTGTGTTGGGACGCTTTGGATGTAATTAATAAACTTGCACTTGAGCAGAAGAAAAAGTCAGAGTTCCAGTATGTTGAGGAAGGCTTAGCTTTATCAGAAACAAGAGAGGACTCTGTGGTGGCAGTTGAAAATGGTGTGCATTCACCAGAAAACCAAGAGGATATTTCACTGGCAGAGCCTTTTTCCGATGGAAAGTCCACAATACAAGTTGAGGATGTGCAAACGGCTTCATCTTTTCTTTTAAAGCACATGGAGAGCACTCTGAAGTCTTGGGCAGTGCTTGCTTCACCATTGACAGGCCCGACCAGAGATGAAAATACGAGAATAGCAATAATAAAAGATTCTGTTACTTTGGATCCGAAGGGTGACGGACTGGATACATCAGTATCAAAATCAGGTGAGCAGCTTTGCAGTCCAGAAGAACTAGAGGAGATGCGAAAAATGTTCTGCAAAGCCGAAAGTGCAATAGAGGCATGGGCATTGTTAGCAAGCTCATTGGGACATAAGAGTTTCATTAAGTCAGCCTTCGAAAAGATTTGCTTCCTTGAGAATGAGAAGACAGATACTCAGGTGGTTTTACGTGTAAAAAAACTTTAGTTTATAAGATTCTATTTTCTGAATGAATACCATCTTCTTTTTCTTTCATCACACCTTGCCACTTTGGATATTTTATTTCTTTGAAAACATATTGTATTTATTTCTGCTTTGAATCAATGGAGTTTGTTCTTGGGGTTTGGTAGGTTGCTCTATGGCGAGATACTGAACATCGAAGGCTTGTTATTGCATTTCGTGGAACAGAGCAGGTAGATTCCAAATAGGTTTCCTGCTTTTGCGAAAATGTAGGACTGATTGTTTTCTGTAATGTTCATGCCTTAGTTTATTAGATGGTTCGAACAGAAATTATTAATACATAAAGCTCATTCATCATGTTTCATTAATAAGAATGTAATGTGTTGATTTTAAGGTGCTGATCTCTAAATTGTGAAAGATCTCTTTTGCTGCTCTGTGCACAATGACGAGAAGAAGAAAATGACGAACTCTGCCTATTCCCAATGTATAGAGACTTTCTTCTGTTCCTTCCAACCTGCCAAGCTATATATGCCATATATTTATTCCCTTTTCTTATTGCATATGGAGGTGTATATGCCTGCCTCTTTGCATGCGTGTTTAACCTCATAGAAAAGTTCCTACCATATAAGCATTACCATATGCCACAATTCCTTTCTCTAAAGAACAGTTCTCTGAGGTAAACTTAGGGTTTCATAATTGTCAATTTACCCCATGTACATATGGAAGTTAAAAGAAATCAAAGGAAGTAATTTTTCTTTACTCAATTTAAAGCAGATTTATTTCATGTGTGAGAGGAGGGGGATAAGGGAAGATCCTTTCTCTCCCCCTCTCTCCCTATGTAAAAGTGTTGTAATCTTTCTCTAAAGCCCCAAAAATCCTTTGACTTTCTTGGGATTTTTGCAGACCCTCTCTCTCTCTCTCTCTCTCTCTCTCTCTCTCTCTGTGTCTCTTACAAAGATGCAGATAGAACACAAACAAAACAGAGACGAGTATGCATGCCTCAGATCTTGCAGGCAAGAAGGGAAAGAAAGAAGGCCTTTTACGGTGATGGTAGTGATGGTAAGGTCGTCATAGATAGACTCCCTATTAAATAGGCAGAGTTGGCCTATGAGACATCTTCATGTTGGAACATACTTCTTAGAGGAGCAGTTTAGAATTGCAATGGAGCATTACGGACATGGCCAGATCGTGTAGACAAGTTAATAGACACACATGACTTCATATGTATCACAAAGACATTTCAGTCCAAAAAGAGGTCTTCGCTATGTTTTAGGGTTCTAGTGGGAGTCCACTTTTAGGACCACTATGAGATAGAGCACTTCTTGAGGGTTTGGGGATGTACCGATTGTGTTCAGACAGGGCATCCATAGACATATACAGGTCATGAGAAGGGATGAGGAGGCTAACATGTGGTTCTGCATTGAGTTGGCCAGAGAGAGATGGATATACATAGCTATATGCTACTTTCCTCTGCGGGGAACACGATATGCTGGACATGGTCAGGGTGGATATGCACGAGATGGTGATTCACCATATGCTGCATTGCCAAAAGATATCTTAAATTATCCCATTTTAGGTGATGTCTTCCTCCTAGGAGACTTTAATGCATGTACGGAGTCCCAACAACATAGGAAAAGGAGTAGGTACACCTCCCGACACCTTCTACTGAAGGGAGGTTCTTATCTCAGAGATTTTGGCTCGAGAATCTCAGCTAAAGGTTATTTCTTCCTCTTGGAGTCCTCCAGGCTGTTGTTTTGGTTCCGTCCTCTATGAACTCAGATGCATCCCTTGATTGGGAGAGACTGCCCACCACCCATTAACTCCATGGCCTTGGCAAGGAAGCCATTTTCCTTGGTACTAGGTGAATACGTCTATTTTCCCCCTTTTTGGCTCGATCTCCACACGGGTTGCTCTTCTCATATCATTCCCCTCAACTTGGCTTTGGAAGTTACCTCTTCTTCCGTGCTTCATGCTTGACTCTGACAACCTTATACTTTATGGAACCAGATAAAGAACTCTAAGCGCTACTGCTGCTACTCCATCTCAGCCCTATGGCTGTCTTTCCCCATAGAAGTTTCCACTAGTTGTTGTCTTATTCCTGTTGTAATCCTGCACATATGAGAGATCACTTCGAAATTTGGTTGTGAAAAAAGTCTATCTCCTTCTGCACATTACTCATGAAGTCCCTTCTCCATGCACTTTTTCATCAGAGCTTTCCCCTACTACTTCTGCCCTTCTCGAGACTTATTCAATTGCTGGTAGCTTGGATGATGTGCATCGAGAATTTGGAACCTCACCCCAAGAGAGATTCTATAGCCTGGAGTGCTGCTATTGCTGCCTATGTTAAACGATGGGATTTTGTAGAGGCTTTGGGGCTCTACCAACAAATGTGCAGGCACATGTCAAGCCCAATAATACTGCTTTTATGGGTGCTCTGAAGAATTATGCATCTATATTGGACTGAAGCAAGCTTGTAGCCATCTATAAACAAACTGAATTATGAAAATAGCCCAAGTCAAGCTCAACTATTTGTGGATCCATATCACTCGTAACTCTGAGCTGCAACACGTGTAAGAAACTCTCTAAGATCACTGAAGAGCTACTGGAAATCAATGGAAAAAAAATTGACCAATGAATTTAATTCAGTTGGGAGAGGAAAGTGTCGTGCTTCCTGATTCGATGCAGACAGATATCTCTCTGAATCAATATAGTGTTGTTCAAATCGAAGCTGTTGCTATCCTCTTTCAGCACCAGGTCCAACTATTGCTTGCTTTCTTCAGCATTTGTTTCCAGCTTGATGCTACACTTTCAAGGAACAAACCTCCTCTCTTTGCCTCTTTCCTTTAGGTGCATTTTCCAAGAAGAACCTTTGAGCATGGATGCCCTCAAGGATATTTTGATGGAGCAGTTGGATTGAGCTTCCTAGCCGTTTCTCTTGAGATTCCCAAAGACCCGATAAAGTGGAGTTCCTTCCGATAGTTGTACCTGTTCTTCTTTACACGTGGCTGCTGCCATGTGTCCATCTCTTTTAGTAGATAGCAGAAAGTGATCCACAAGTGCCAAATGAAGACGAACAATCAGCAATCACATCGGCATTGCAAACAAAATAGAGGAATCTTGAATCTTTTGAAGAAGCCTTTGCTTTGTCAGCATCTCATAAACAACCTTTGCCATGCATGTTTTTTATACATCTTGTTGAACACCTCTTACTGATGCAGCTTCTCTACTCCTTCGGCAAAGATCAAGTACATCGGCAAACTCAAGTGTATGGGAGCCTATGGTTTCATCTTTTCTAGCAGCACTCCTCCTAAACTTAAGCTACACTTTCCCATTTAAAAAGAAAAAGAATGATTCCCTGATTTCCAGCAAGTTGTTCATTCCACAGCTTCTCCCCCTTCCAAAACGTGATGAGGATGAAGTTTATGCTGACCTCAGCACAAACCACTTCTTCAGTACACCAGCCTTCAAACTCCTATTGCCTCTGTCTACCCATGTGAATTGTACTCCATAACCCAAGGTTCGCACTTCATAGTCATGTGTCTACTTGCAAATCGCATCTCTTGCTGTTAGGGCACATTGACTATTGTTCACTTATTCAACAGACCATGGGAACATGGTCTTTCAATATGCACTTGCATTGCTGTAGCAGCATAGTACTTTTCACTGCTATGCAACTCAATGAAGCCTTGTGCGCAACAACATATCAACAAAATTTTGTTTCCTTTCTCTTTGTCTTTTTGCTTCAACTCCTCTCTAGATAATAAACTTGTATAGTTGTTCACTTCAATTCTCCTTTAGCACCTTCGAATCTGATTTTTGTGTCTCCACTATCTTCTCCTATGATATGTGTGATCCCCACCTCTCAATGTCTGCTTCTGTGAGAAATCTTTGGAAGCCTAAGTGCTCTCTGATGAGTCCTCATTGACTTCACTTGACAGTGATCTTTGAGCGGTACTCTTTCAGAGTTTCACTTCACACACAGAAGACTCCCCTATTCTCTCCTTGCTCCTTCGTCATCTACACAAGATAAAAACCCACCGAAGATCTGCCATGTCCTCCCCGATGCCCTCTTCTTCTCTTGTGCACCTCTACACACCCACCCTTTCACTGTCGAGCAGGAGCAGAAGCCAACCGTTCCCCTCTTAGAGTTCCCTCTCGATTATCTGCTGCCCCTCGTCTGTATTTTTGTCTTGGACGATCTTTTATAGCCCTCCTCAAATCAGGATCGCGCACTCTTATATCTGGATCATATCCATCAACATTTGTAAAACTATGATGGCTGACAACATGTTGCTGCCTCCACATAAAGTTGCTTGCTCCAACAAGATCCAGAGAAGTGCTTATTAGATAACTTAATGCCTTACAATTTGAATATGATCCATGATTGGCATCATGTTGTATGCATATGCCGATTTCTACAACCATAAATCCCATGAGAATTACAAGAAGAATCGATAGCACA
Organism: Ceratopteris richardii; assembly: GCA_020310875.1. Taxonomy (NCBI): domain Eukaryota; kingdom Viridiplantae; phylum Streptophyta; class Polypodiopsida; order Polypodiales; family Pteridaceae; genus Ceratopteris; species Ceratopteris richardii. Next base: position 153,089,337 of record CM035435.1, read on the forward strand.
AAACTTCCTCCCTTCATCATTTTGAAATTATTTTCCACATGGCTTTTAAGGGTAAGATAAAAATCTTCTCCTCCTAAATCTTTGTATTGGACGGAACCAACATCTGCATCTGGATTCTCTCCTGGCGTTAAGTAGTCTGACAATATCTCTCAAATAATTTTCTGGCACGGAGAGCATGATAAGAATCAAAAAGCAATGTACAATCCTTTTGTGTATGGACATATATGAGGGAGCCACCGGGATGATGGGGAACCCAAGATGTGACATCATAAACCTTTCCATCTATAATCAGCCAGCAGTCATCTGGTGTGTTATGGGATAGAACTTCTTCGGAAGCAAATATGAGCCCTCTTCCGAGCCACGACATTTGACGGTAGTTTATCTCCGTTGACAAACATCTCTCTTTGCAAGGGACATGCAATCAACATATATTTTGCAAAATGAAAGCTTGTTAATGCACACAAAAAACAAAAATTTGCTGAGCTACAGCCATCATCAGGCAGTTCATGATTGGAGCAAGGACACCTTGCTGGTCAATAGTTTTGGCCAGTTGAAACAATACCTACATCTTGACAGTAGGGATCAAGAGAAGCAAGAAGGTAACACCCATTCCCTTACCATCGATAAGGAAAATGATTATCAGAAGTAGAAGATGATCAAGACCTGTTGCAATAGATAGAAACAATAGACTCATTTCCTTGCTATGGGGTTAAGGTCACAGAAAATGAAGAAGAGGTTATAGAAACTATGGGACTTGGGGAACCATTTTTTGCCTATAGAAGGGGAAAGGATAAGACGTGCAGGTACTACCAGGTGTTGGAAGTGGGGTGGGCCTCAATAATAATAATCAAAGGTTTAGAAGATCTTCCAAGAGATGAACCTTAGCATACACACCTTTATACTAAAAAAGAGATGAGTGAAAGATAGAGAGAGAATAGACAAGATTTTCAAAGTGTACTGAAAGTTAGAATGCTCTCTTACACTAACTAAAACTTAAATGTCAAATTACAATGTGTGAATATGATACAAAATGACAATATCTGAATCTACGCAAAAATAGGGAACTAGATAAAAGAAATTGTGTGTAAAGTGCTTAAGAGGTATGAAGAGTGTGTATGTGAGAATGTAGAGAATAAGAACAATTTATAATTGTTTATAGCAAACCCGAATTCTGAAATTAGAGTTTCAAAAACCCTAAATCAGAAAGTAGTGAATTGACAAATGTGGGACTGATGTAGACTTGCTACTCACAGTAAATCAGCAAGATGCTGATGGTTGGCTGCCAAAATCTCCTCCAGAGCTGCACCAAAGGTAGAACAAACCTCTTCCAGAAGTTAGTAACCCCTAGAACTGATTGATTCTTGAGATTGGTGCTCAAGTGATGCCATAAGTGACCCCTAAGCCTTCTTTATATAGCATAGTCACAGCGGGACGCGTCCCCGGGCCTGAGGGACGCCGGGACCCTGTCCCCCCCTTCAATTTTCTTGGGACGCTCAGCCGGGATAGATGGCGTCCCGAATTTTCTTTTGATACATGGTGTTGGAAAACAATGATCCTATTGGTCAAAAGTATCCAGAACTAAAGCATAGCATGCAGTCTTTATAGGTTCTCCTCCAAGATAAGCGACCGGCGCCTTGGCTAGTTGATTGGCCTTTCAAAGAGGCGACCATGGTTCAAGTCCCCAATCCTACAACGCCGTTCGCGTGAGTTTTTTGGTGCTTTTACCATTCAAACAACGAATGACAGCGGATGGACGCGATGTTCGATAAAAGAGTAGATTTTTTGAAGAATACGATCAAGTGATTTATTCGATCGCAGATCATAGCTTTATTAGCTTTATTATTAGCTTTTCAAGGACAACAAAGACTATATAAGAAGTGCTTGGGGTCACTTCTATTCATCCTTCACCTAGGATCAACACAAGCTTTCTAGAGCTTGGACCTCAGTAGAGGTGGTGTTTCTTCTAGCACATGGGGCAGCCATGGTGCTAACTTGAAGCATGTTGAGGAGCAGCTATGGAGTTCTTCTTGGTGATTCTTCTTGGAGAAGATGAAGAGTGTGCTCACACTCTACCTCATGGAGAGGAGGGTATCTCTTGTTCATGGCAAGAAGACTTGGTCATTAGCAGCTTGATGGTGAGGATCGCCCATCTACATGATGTATTTGAAGATTGTCTTCCACAAGAAGATATTAGGTTGAAGATTATCTTCTACAAGAAGATGTCTGGCTACTTCAAAGACATTGGATGGGACCATCTACATGGCGTATTTGAATATCATCTTCTACAAGAAGATGTTAGGTTGAAGATTGTCTTCTACAAGAAGATATCTGGCTACTTCAAAGACATTAGATGGAGTTTAACATAAGATTCACATCTTATGTTAAGTATTCAGGTACATATTCTCTTTATGCACACAGGTACTACTTAAAGTTTATGGAGGCTGTGGCGTTCATATCAGGAGGAGTCCTATTCGGCATAGGTACAAGAGAATTAGTACTTATATGCTTTATGCATATTTGATGAGGTGTTTGAGAAGGTGTGTTCACATGAGTTTGAGGATTTCCGTTCACACTGATCCTTCCTCATTCAGTCACTCATATTCACTCTTCTATAACCTATAAGGTCACACATCTCATGTATATTCAGATTACTGCCCATACATCTGAATATGTTTGTTACATTGTACATTCACTCATTCATCTATTTCTCATCACATAGAGTGGTTGAGAGTTTTGCTCCCACATTGTACATTGAACATTGGTATATATGATACTATGAGTAAGCGATGGCTTACGTAACACCTTACACATGTTGTCTATTCTTTCTCTATCTTTGTCTCATCATTTGTATGATTAAGTTGTGGTATGTTCATGTTTTGTCAATATGGAAGATTGCTGGTATTAATGTTGTATATACTAGACCTATGGAACCATGGACCTGTGACATGAGCCTAAGGGCCTACCTCACTTCCAACATTTGGTATCAGAGCACTAAGGTTTTGGTTACAGAACTTTAGATCTTTGGCATCAATGCATTAAGGCTCATTCATAATCCGAAGTTCCTAGACTTCCAGATTTACAACATATGATTTGAAAGCATCTTCTAACATTTGACATTTGACATACGCACTTAATCTAGATGAGTAGAGATTTGAGAATTAGACACTTCAGTTACATTCATCAGTGTGGAGTATGAAGTTGATGATCTGTTAGCAGCAGAATATTTTTGAAGAGTATGCAAATACTTTACAAAACTATTGTTTGAAGACCCAGACTTGATGAAGAGAAGACTACTTCAAATTCAAGAAAGAACAATGGTTTAGAGAAGATGAAGGAATCAGATCAACATCAAATCACAGGTATCAGTTTCTATTATCAGATTATCATTTGCAGGTCATATCTTAGAAGAGCACTTATGAAGAGATTTGAAGAAATTCAAGGATTGCTTTTATACACTTTCATCATTTGAAAGTTAAAGGCTACATCGAAACAGGTATCTAGAGGTTTTTCTAGAGAGTTTTTGAGAAATCTCTTTCATGGCAAGAAAGTTCATCTAAGAAGACAAGCGCAGAGATGAGATGAGTTTTTTCAGCCAATTTTCTGTTGTAAGTTGGTTGGATATCAAGGTACAAATGTATCTAGAGAAGGTAACTCTAGAAGGGCAATTCATCATTCCGACAACGATTGGTGAATTTAGTCGTTTCAGACATTTGAAACAACATTTTGATTCAGAGATATGAGGAGATGATAAAACTTGTTTCTATATTCACTTCCATTTGTATACCATGTTTGTTTCATCTCTTACTCTTAGCACTAGAGGAAGAGAAAAGTTCATTTGAAGAGGTCAAGAGTGTTTGCTACTTCAAGATGAAGAGAACAAAAGGTATGGAAGAGAAGTTTGAAAATGTTGACATCATCAGGTGGAAGAAAGATGCAGAAAAAGAAAGTCCATCATTTCCAAAAGAAAAGTAAAGCTTCCTTTTCTCATATATTTTCCATATACTTTTCCTATTTTATCCTCTACATCCAAAGACAAGTCTACGAGAACATCTTGTTTAAAGAAGAAGCAGTTTCTTGTTTTGCATTACACTTGGTCATGATTTAGTAGATTTGACAAAGAATTGCATTGAGAGAAAGAAAAGCAGCAGATATATGTTTTAACTCATATATGTATGAGTTATGTTTTAGTTGAAGCTTTTAAGCAGGCAGCTTATATGTTCCCTCAAAGAATTCTTGGAGTGTCAATACAGAGCTACTTGGTATATGACAAGTTGCAGAGAAGTATATTTCTTCTTTATCTAACTCTTGAGGTAAAAGAGTTTTTTGTAGCAGATGTTGAAGACTTGGGTTGAGGTTTTATGTTTGGAAAAGGTTACCTCATATTCAGTATTTTCAGAAGCTTCAGAAAATTCAGAATCTTGTTGATGTACTAGTCAGTTGAAGAATCTACTTTCAGTGATTGTCTTGACTTTTGGATACATGTTTGTATTCAAAAAGGTGTTCCATCATATCCTATCACTTGATTGAGAAGTGGAGTTAGCCAAAAGAAAATCAAGTAGGTACTATCACATTTCACCCGGGTAAAATATGAGAGTTATGAAGTATCAACTTGCAGCTTTTGGAGTTCTCAAGGTGAGAAGTTTGTCCACTTATATTTCAAGTAGGAATTGCAGATTCCTTGAAGGATTTGTTTGAAGAAAAGTTTTACAACTTTTTGAGAAGCATGGACACTTGGAGACATTCAGGAAGTAAATCAAACATTCAGTCATGAAGGTTTGATAACAGCAGATTCTACACAGGAGAGATCATTGATCTCGTATGATCTTATATATTTATGATTCAGTTGTCTATCCTTTGTTTGTAAAGATTCTTAACATTGGAAGAAGTAAGTCAAAGATTCAGGTTCTATCAGATTTGTGTTGCAAAGAGATAGAAGATACTTGTTATGTTACAGAAGGTTATGAATCCTATAAAGCTTCGAGCAAGGTTTTGTTATGTTAGGTTCAGCTAACCTTATTCTACAATTTGGAAAGCTGAGGAATGATAGGGAAAGCTATTGGCATGTGCACAATGCTAATAAAAAGGGTTCAGAGATTTTGTTTCAGATACAGGTATTGGTCACTGAACATCAGATTTATGAAGGAAGACGTTCCACATTTCATAAAGTGTGATATCTTTGAAGAATACTGGATACTAATGTTTAGTCATCCAAGGGGGTGATGAAACATGAAGACTTATTTTCAAGCCATATGTAAAAGAATGCAGAGTCATACCTACAGGTATTCCTAAATCAGGTATTCCTATATTTCCTTTGTCAAGTTCTCTTTATGTTCCAGCTTTGAAAGAAGAAGGAAGAAGAAGAATGTTTGGAGAAAGTTCCTGTTAGGATATTCCTGTTTGAGGAGAAGGTTCCAGAGTTCTATTTGAAGAGAAGCTTGATATTTCAGAAAGGTATATTTCAGAAGTGCGCACATATATGTTTATACCAAGTTCTGAAGGAAAGAGGTATGAAGGATTTAAAGGATGAAGACATGATGACATCATAGATTTTTTGACTCATATTGATTTGAGTACAGTCAGAGATGAACCAGCAGTGTTCATAATACACTAAGTTGCGAGTTGACAGTCACAGGTTCCAGGATTCAGTTCCTGATTTTGTTTACTGTATTTACATGACGCAGCAGAAGTACGTTGAGAAACCTTTTTGGAAGGTAAATGCAAATATAAAGATCCCAGTGTATGTTTTCAGCTTTTTGAAGACAAGAGATAGCAAGTGCAGAGACAGTTCATGCTACATTTGTTGAGCAGTGATTGCTTGATGTGTACACTATTGGATATCTAGTTTGCATATTTTCTCAAGTAATATGGTTCATATTCAGCAAGTTCAAGTTTTTTGAAGAAAAGTCAAATTCAGTTTTGAAGAAGACATGTTCTGAAGTGCTGGAGTACAAGCTTGAAGCTTGTGGTAATTTGCAGATTGTGACAGTTTGCAGATTCAGTTCAGTTTGTACCAATATGCCATTGCAGGGGGGATTGTTGGAAAACAATGATCCTATTGGTCAAAAGTATCCAGAACTAAAGCATAGCATGCAGTCTTTATAGGTTCTCCTCCAAGATAAGCGACCGGCGCCTTGGCTAGTTGATTGGCCTTTCAAAGAGGCGACCATGGTTCAAGTCCCCAATCCTACAACGCCGTTCGAGTGAGTTTTTTGGTGCTTTTACCATTCAAACAACGAATGACAGCGGATGGACGCGATGTTCGATAAAAGAGTAGATTTTTTGAAGAATACGATCAAGTGATTTATTCGATCGCAGATCATAGCTTTATTAGCTTTATTATTAGCTTTTCAAGGACAACAAAGACTATATAAGAAGTGCTTGGGGTCACTTCTATTCATCCTTCACCTAGGATCAACACAAGCTTTCTAGAGCTTGGACCTCAGTAGAGGTGGTGTTTCTTCTAGCACATGGGGCAGCCATGGTGCTAACTTGAAGCATGTTGAGGAGCAGCTATGGAGTTCTTCTTGGTGATTCTTCTTGGAGAAGATGAAGAGTGTGCTCACACTCTACCTCATGGAGAGGAGGGTATCTCTTGTTCATGGCAAGAAGACTTGGTCATTAGCAGCTTGATGGTGAGGATCGCCCATCTACATGATGTATTTGAAGATTGTCTTCCACAGGAAGATATTAGGTTGAAGATTATCTTCTACAAGAAGATGTCTGGCTACTTCAAAGACATTGGATGGGACCATCTACATGGCGTATTTGAAGATCATCTTCTACAAGAAGATGTTAGGTTGAAGATTGTCTTCTACAAGAAGATATCTGGCTACTTCAAAGACATTAGATGGAGTTTAACATAAGATTCACATCTTATGTTAAGTATTCAGGTACATATTCTCTTTATGCACACAGGTACTACTTAAAGTTTATGGAGGCTGTGGCGTTCATATCAGGAGGAGTCCTATTCGGCATAGGTACAAGAGAATTAGTACTTATATGCTTTATGCATATTTGATGAGGTGTTTGAGAAGGTGTGTTCACATGAGTTTGAGGATTTCCGTTCACACTGATCCTTCCTCATTCAGTCACTCATATTCACTCTTCTATAACCTATAAGGTCACACATCTCATGTATATTCAGATTACTGCCCATACATCTGAATATGTTTGTTACATTGTACATTCACTCATTCATCTATTTCTCATCACATAGAGTGGTTGAGAGTTTTGCTCCCACATTGTACATTGAACATTGGTATATATGATACTATGAGTAAGCGATGGCTTACGTAACACCTTACACATGTTGTCTATTCTTTCTCTATCTTTGTCTCATCATTTGTATGATTAAGTTGTGGTATGTTCATGTTTTGTCAATATGGAAGATTGCTGGTATTAATGTTGTATATACTAGACCTATGGAACCATGGACCTGTGACATGAGCCTAAGGGCCTACCTCACTTCCAACACATGGGTCCATCCCCGAGACGCCGTCGCGGGACGGATGCTTGTTATGACGGTGAAACGGGGACGCCAGAAATGGTGGGAGCCGAAAAAAGTTCCAAAAAATTTTGAATTTTGAATTTTAAAAAATTGCGTCCACATTTTCTCTTTAATAAGGACTTATGGGGCCCCAAAGCAACTATAAAAGGAGCCCTTGCTGCCCTCAAAACACACATCATACTTTTAGAATACATTGAGTGAGTGGAGATTCACATTGCACCATGGGCTACAACCTCTACTAATGTAGCACAAACTCCTCACTTGGATTCTCCTTGATAGTGCAGACTTGAGGCTTGAGTTATCTTAGATCTATCATGATTCATGTATGTCATATGGGCCATGGCGGTATCTTTTTGGTTTTATTCATTATATGTACTCTTTTTGATATTTAGTAGCAATCAAGATGATATGATGATTGAATATTAATCATCCTAAATCGATGTAATCTTTTTTGACGAGATCATTGTAATATGGATGTGCTTCATTGCTTTGGCCCTTAAAATTTAAATATTGTCAATGATGTACGATGTTTATGATGTATGATAGCTTGATCATTGACCAAATCATATGACATAAATCACTGCTCAGTGTATATACGATATCAACAGGGTGGAAACTGCCAACAACACATCACATGTTTTCACATATTTCACTTTGAAAAACCTATTTTTACTATTTTCTTGTTTATTTGTGCTCTTATAAGCTAACAAAATCTTATGAATGGTTTTCGTTTAAAATTGGCTTTAAAATGAGCATATTTTGAGTGCCGTCCCGGATTGGCATCCCCGGGACTGTCCAGGTCCCGTCCTCGACCCCGGGACGTCACTGTCCCAAGGACACGTCACCGTCCCCCGGTGACTATGTTATATAGGCCTCAAGGGTGAACCACGAAACTAACTATGAAAAGCTGAAAAAGCACCTCAAAAAGCATGCGATAAAGGAAAAAAAAATGAACTTGCTTTTTTGGAATTAAAAAATTGCTTTTTGGGCCTAAATTCGTGATGGTCTCATGATCTAGCCATCAGTTGTGAGTGGGAGTTAGCTTTCCTTGATGTAGAAGCCGAAAAGAATAAAATGATGTAGAAACCTTTTTTGAGCAGAAATTAGGGTTAGGGTTTTCTCCCAATCTGGACATCTGCTGACTGAATGTTATATACCAAATGAAAGCTCTCTTCAAGCTCTATCTGATAAGTCAATAATAAATTTTGACCTTTTGTACCCAAAAATTGCCCAAGTATTGAAAATTAAGGTTGCTGGAAATTAAGTTTTTGGACTATTCTGACATTGTTTCCAACAATCCCCCCTTCAATGTCGTAATGGTACAAAAAATCTGTACTTATGATGTCTGCAAAACTTAAGATATCTGCAAATATCTCTTAACTAATTTTCACTGAATCTTGAGGTGACTGTGCATGAACCTAGATACTTGAGAAACTGCAAACTGAATGTCGGGACATGTATTTCATAAATAGATAAAGCAACCAACTGCTTGACTATACAAAGTAGAATCAAAAGGTTTTGAATATGCTTATGTATATAATGACATCCATAGGTGTTTAAATAGGCTTGGAATCTGACATCTTAAACCTTTCCGATAATTTCTCAATGTATTTCTGCTGTGTTATGTAGATACACTCATCTCTGTACTTGAAAAGATAATAATGCAAAATGCCTAAATCATTCAGATCAAATGTATGCTTACGTTATGGTTTAAAATACTGAAGGTTTGAATCCTTAGGACCTGTTATGATCATATCATCAACATATATGATAATAATAATCAAAACATCTTTCTCGGCTTTAACATAAAGATTAGGAGTTGCATTTGAGTTTTCAAAACCAATAGATAGAAGATAAAGATGTATCTTCTAGCTTGCATACTAAATGCTCTTTACATGTCTATTCAAAACCTTTTGGATGTTGGTAGACATCTTCATGAAGATCATCATTAAGAAATGCAGCTTTGATATCTAACTGGTACACATTCCAACCAAAGAATGCAACAAGAGAAAGTATAGTTTTGACTACTGTCATTCTAGATGTAGGTGCAAAAGTGTCATCATAGTCAATTCCTTTTTTGTGCATAACTTTTGATTACTAACTTTGCTTTATACCTATCAATAGTACCATCTGCTTTACTTTTGATTTTGAAGATCCACTTAACACCAATTGCCTTTTTACCTTTTGGTGACTCACAAAACTTCCATGTTTGATTCTTATGAATAGAATCAATCTCTTCTTGCATAGCTTTCTTCCATATACGACTTTGTAGTTCATTTTAACATTAGCTTGTTCATTCTCAACTAAAGTTAATTTTGAAATGTTATGAATCTCAAAATGTTTTGCGTAATTTACGTGAACTGCATGTTCTCTCCTTGTTTGACTTCGGGTTCTTTGAAAATCTTGGCCCATTGCTGTTTCACCTGTACCTGAGAATATTAAAAAATCATCATGAAAATGCACATAAAGGTTGTTATACATTGCTCGATTAAATGATATAGATGCATTTTTGAGGCCAAATGCCATATGCGTATAAACATAAGTGCCCCATAGAGTGACAAAAGCAGTTATGTCCCTATCCTGTGGATGGATGCGAATTTGATTGTAGCTTCTAAATCCATATAGGGAACTGTACACGGTGTGCTCGACCACTTCTTCCAAAACTGGCTCAAAGAAGGGTTATGGCAAGCCATCTTGAACAATTGCTTTATTTAGGGCACGAAAATCAATACATACTCTTATCTTTGCATTATTTTTTGTTGGTACAATAATCATAGATGAGAAGAATCTTTAGTGTTCATTAGGAATAATAATATATGCCCCCTCTAATTTAGTTAATTCAACTTTAATTGCCTCTGTGTACTACGGATTGAGTTGGTATGGTATGCTCCTTATGGGTGAAGCTTCCTCTATCAAGGGGGTTCGATGTAGTCGGAACTCCTATGGAATGCCTATTAGATCTTTGTAGATCGAGGCAAAGGCATTCTTATAGGTATCGAGGAGGGATATTACTTTATAAATGTGGATGGTGCCACAACCATGTGGTAAGTTGGACTATTTGTGGATTTTCTTCATCTCCAAGGTTCACTTCTCGAGTAGTGTCTTTGTAGCGGTCTTAGATGAGAAATCATGAATATTGAGTTGCATTTAGCTTGTGCTCCACGATATGATCCTTAGTCCATGCACATGTAATATTTGGGAATGGAAGGTCATCTCTAGTTTCAAAGTCAAAATTAGCTCTAGATGTGCCTACCTGTGTTTTGCATCTTTTGGTCCTGCATCCATAAAACTACCTGATTTGGCCTTATTACCTGGTGTTTCTAGACATGATAGTGTAACTCTGTCCTAAAGCGAAAATCAGCCACTTTGAGAAAGTTGCCCAAATGGAGGCCTCGACCCCCTCTCGAGGTGTATGTAGAAAAGTTACCTCACCTACTTGCCTCACAAAAGAAGTTAGTGCGTTTGGAAAAGTTGGCCCCTCTTGAGCATCTCGGGGTGTTTGTACAGAAAGAGATGCTTGATCCACTTGCTCAACATGAAGTGGTCCATCTGAAGGTAGGCACCCAATTTGACCAGATTTGCTACCTAGGAGTCGTCGCCTAGTTGGGCCACCTGAGAGGAGGCGCCCAATATGGGCCACTAGGTGGCTCGCCGAGGTTTTCCCATTCATCTGAACTTATTTTCCTGTTCATTTGCCACAATTGGGCACCTTCTTCTGAAAATTCACTCGTGTGTGCAAAGGGTGGATAGGGTCAATCTTGTTCCATTTCTTCATTTATTTCACAAGTTTCCATGGTGGAGCACTTTGGGCTGCCCATCATCCAAGTGAATAGATTATCTTGTTCAAGTGGCAAGGAGGGAATTACCTAAATATCCATTGTTTATCAAGTTGCTTTTGCATTATCACATCCTTCTTCCAAACGTATCCATATGTTCACATATGCAAGTAGGCTAGGCGAAAAGAAACTACAACACAACCTAAAGAGAAGGTTTGGTCGTTGTTTTTGCACTTCAAAAATTCAGGCATTATGTCTTAGGTGTGCACTTCATCCTCTTAGCAAGAAGAGCATAGCATTGGTTATTGCTCTATTGGGAGTACGATTTCGAATACACATCAAAGTGGACAGAGAACAATACATAGAAGATAAATTGTCAAGGACAACCAAGGGGGAGAAGCCCACATATATTGATAATGAGCTTGTTGACCATTTCCTCTTTCATATTGCCTCTCACTTTAATTAGTATGAAGAGATATTATAGTTTTTCACTTTAGGAGAATCTCTCCCAACAGACTCCATTAGAAAAAGGAAGTTTCTCTTCAAAGCTAAATCTTTTTCACAAGGAACAAGTTGCTTTCTCTGTTGTGAACCCGATTGCATACTGTGGAGGATCACCTTCTTCTTAGTCCATATACTTCTAGACTATTCTTTTTCGTGAAATTTGTCTTCTATGCAGAGTTGTTACAATGTATACTTCTCCAAGGAGAGCTCATCCCTAAAGTAGCCATGAGGTGAAGGTACAATTTGGCACACTTGGTGGGATCCCTACATGTTCTATGCAAGAGATACTTTTGGAAGTAAACTTTCTCCTTCTATTCTATTTTTCTTCGCATATCAAGCCTTGATAGGCTTCTACCAAAGAGTGTGGGTAGGTACACTTTTGGAAGTAAACTTTCTCCTTCTATTCTATTTTTCTTCGCATATCAAGCCTTGATAGGTTTCTACCGAATAGTGTAGGTAGATACATGACCATGAGCAAGGAGCTCGGGAATTTCCTATACCCTTAACGTTTCATATTGACTTGTCGCAAGAATCAGCTTAGACACCTCCCTCTAAAGAGAAGGCTCTCACAAATAGTTTTGTTGATAATAGATAGTTATCAATGGAGGATCTCACAAGAATTTTTTTGAGAATAAACATAAAATTCTCAACTTTTAATGGATTGGTGCTAGAAGACAGAGATGACCACATAAGGAAATTTATCTTCTTATGTTGAGGAAGAGGATTGCACAACTAAGGAGGATGCAATGCCTTCCTTATTCCCATCTACCCTTGACGGGCTCGCTGAGAAGTGGTACATCTAGCATGCAAATGCTCACTTCGGCACTCAGGAAGCTTTGAAGACCGCTTTCTGACAGCGTCTCTGGAGGTGAAGGGGTGGGAAGTCGGTGAAATGTGAGTTGGAGGTGTGGATGATACTTGATGACTTGTACCACTTGTCAAGTTAGGGAGACTAGGCCTTGGTCGAACTCCTATTTTAAAAAGGAATACAACCTAAGACTCAGTGCTAGTTTACTTTTACAATGTGAGTTGAGTTAAAATCATTAAAACAAGGAGAAGCAAAAACAACCTCATCGACAAGTGGTACATCAAGCATGCAAATGCTCACTTTGGCCCTTGGGAAGCTCTGAAGAACACTTTTTGGCAGACATCCAATGGCTAAAGATCAGAATAGTAGAGTGCAAGATTATATAAAATTGTGGGGGGAAAATTTCCATACCTACTTTGCAAGCTCTTGTGATAAGAGTCCTCTCACAAGGTTCATGGGGCTCTTCATGTGGGTGTAGTTGAAGCACATACTCTCATTCCAAATTCCAACAAGATGACGAATAGGCTTATGCCATTCCATGTAGAATAAAAACAAATTTTCTCTACTAGTTGTTTGAGTTTTGGGTTGATAAGGAGGTGTGAGAGAGGGAAGAAGATTTGATATGAAACCTCTCTTTCAATCAAACGCTCGTGTTGTCGATGAGTCAAAAACTCATCATATAAGTTTAGCTCTTGTCCCGTCTGCCAAAGCTTGATCTTACTCATCTTTTTTGTGGAATGTATAAGTGTGGATTTCGTTGTTGTTCACACTCCATGCAAATGTGCCAATTTCAGGCATTTAAAAGAAATATTAAAGAACTAAAAAGTAGATTCAATTGAAAACGAAAACAGAATTAGGTTTAACACATCTTTGAGCATCCCCACAAGATCCAAATGGTTGGAAATTGGAATGCACTTTTGCAAACATCAATCACTGTCAAACAATGGTTGGAAATCTCTCGAGTGTTTGAGATGATAATTTAGTACAAAAAAATTTGCCCTAACATGTTCAAATTTTGTAGAAATTTGTACTTGAAGGTCCTCTAACCCCTTGTAGTGGAATTATTATGGGCTCTTGATTGACAATATAAACTCACAAAGAGCACATATAATGGCTGAACACCAGCTTGCACAGCTGAGCATGTATTGCAAAGCTTGTAATCCAGTAAAAATTTCATGTCTCGTGTACCTGCTCTTGAAGCTCTTTTGAATTGAGGTATATTATGCTTTGATATGAACAGGCCAAGATAGAGGGATTCTAGAGAAGGAAAGGGTATATGAGAGAGAAAAGGATGCTTCTGCCTCTCAGACCTTGTACAGTCTGCCATGCCAAGGTTGAGTATATCCCATAGATGGGGGGTGGATTCTATTTGTGGACTGGAGGTCTTAAGGTACTTCGGGATTGGTTTCTCTTAAGTTACTTTTGATTCATAAGGTTCTTTAACTATGGGGAAGACGACTTTAAAGATAGTGTGCCTAAATACAATGAACGTGGTGCGACCAGAACACGGATTCTATCTCATATATTACCCTTGTACGTACCTATTATTTGCATCGAGTTGCATTGAACCAATTCGAGGTACATCCATGGAGAATCGAGATACATTGGTTATAAATTACATCTAGTGTTTCTTTCTTTTATGTTTCAACTTCGAGGTTTGAAATTCAATGTGCGCATGATGCATTATACATGTTACATTGGAAGATTTTCTTTGTGATTCATGAACATTGTTAACACAAGTCATGGTGATTATGGACTATTGTGGAAGCAGTTTTCATGTGTAAATGGAAAACATATCGCATCTATAATTAAGTTTGTCTCTTCGTTTATTTCTTCATGATTTTTATCGGACAAACCTTTCAAACCTTATCTTTTGGGTAAGGTTCTTCACCCAAACCTAGTTTGTATCGAGCCTTATGAACCTTATGAATCTACCACCTTGCCAGAAATGTAGGCAGGCGTATGAAAAGAAGTTCATTTCTCATTTGCTATAGTTGGGAGGAATCCCTCTCATGTGAGGTGGGTGTCCCAGGCACTTCTAGGCAGTCACTTCCTTAAATGTGGCATGGCAGAATATGAACAAAATTGCTCAAGGATTGATGGAGGCAGCTGTTGGGTTTATGTTCTGATACGGAATGTAAAAGATCTTTTTCACCTGTGAAATCGTCAGAGGAAGCGAGTGATGAACCCTGCCTGCCCCCAGTGCTACTGAGCAATCTTCTCTAGAAACTTTTGAACAGAATCTGAAGTAGAGTTAACTATTGATTTGTTTGAATCTGGATATCAGATGTGAATGATCATTTTTGCTGCTTTCTGCAAAATGATGAGAGAGACAAAATAAACCCTGCCAGTTTCCTTATCCTAACTACCCCCCCCCCCCCCCCCCCCCCCCCCCCCCAAAAACACACACACACACACACACACACACACACACACACCCCCACCCACCAACACACACACACACACACGCACCCACGTACGCACACACCCCCACACACACACACGCACCCACGTACGCACACACCCCCACACACACACCCCCACCCACCAACACACACACACGCACCCACGTACGCACACACCCACACACACACACGCACACTCTCTCTCACTTTCTCTCTTGTTCGTTCTGCTTTGCCATGCTAGATATGCCATATATCCTGTCTCTTCTCATTCCACATGGACGTTCATCAGAGTTTTCCAACCAAAAAAACACTATCATATGTCACAAAAATCAGTTTAGATGGTTGTGTAAAGTTCATAGCATTGAGAAGCTAACTTTTTGCAAAAGGGTTACCTTTTCAATGTTTTGGTTTCCATTGCTTTTTTTTAGATCGATTTACCATGGAAAACCTTTTCTTATTAGCGTTGCTTAAACGACTTGCTTAGTTTAGTTGATCACTACAGCACTAAATTTATTGTTATTCTGACACACATTTTGTTTCCTTACTGGATTACTAAATCTCTAGTCTTCAAGTTTTCATGTTCCTATACCTAGTACTAAGTAAATATATAGCCTGAGAAGACTGTTGAGCTGTTTGGTGGATTTTCCTCTTCAAATCTGAATTTTAAAGTTTGATCCTGGAGGACTCACAAACTGCATATCAGTTTGGAATCCAGCACTAGTGTCTCCTGAATTCATTTTTGTTGTCTTTCAGGTCAAATGGAAAGATTTACGCACTGATCTGATGCTTTTGCCAGTAAGGTAAGATTATCTTTATTCAGCAGTAAATTTTATCAAGTATTATCATTCTGGAAAAAAGTATGTTAGGTGTAAATTTATCATGTTGGAAGTGATGGCTGGTATCTGTATCTGTGGTTGCAAGAAACCATCCTCCTATTAGTTACGTGGGCATGGCTAGATGGTACAGATTGTCCCAGTTTCACAGAAGGGGAAAAAGTCAAGGCGTTGGTGGAAAGCAAGCAAAATTTGCTGAGTGCAGCCTATGTGGTATAGATTGTCAGAGTTTCACAGAAGGGGAGAAAGCCAAGGTGTTGGTGGAAAGCACCAGCCAGTGCCTCGGTTGCTGCTGTCAAACTCTACAAATAGTCTAACTCTTGCGCATGAATTTAAATCTCAATTAGATGAACATTGAGGGTAGTACAACTTTTGGAAGTAGGCTAGAAGGGTTTGGCAAGTTCACTTTTGTCGTTAGTCCAAAGTGGTCTAGCGACCCACTAGTCCAAGTTCGTCCAATTGACAAGATTGGCCAAGTTGGACTATTCCATTAAATGGCCAAGATGGGCTTGTGAACTTTATTGACCAAGTCAAGATTAGTCAGCCGAATTGGCCAAGTTAGGCTAATCAACCGATTGGCCAATTTGGTCCAATTGACCAAGTTGTCCAAGTTGGTCCAATTGACAAAGTTTCCTAAGTTGGTATAGTAGACCAAGGTAAGTTGGCCAATTCATTCACACCAATGACCTACCCAAGAGCATGTAGGAATGGCACAATTAAGCTTGAAGCCAAAAAAGATACCATGAGGAGGTCTCAATAGGATGGGCAAAGATTTTTGAGATATTCTAGAGGAAATTGGCTTTTGATTGATAGAGAGAGCATATCAACATGATGTTGGCCATATAGACTCTAACTTTGAAGTATGTGGAGGTGGTCAAATATAAGATAACTAAGCTAGAAGAAGAAAGTATCGTTGTCCCAATTAAACATTCTCATTCGCTTTGTTTTATGGTAGTGTATGGAAAAAGGATGTGGGCAAGCTAAGGGCTTGTGTGGTTTTTGTTTAGCCTTCAATAAGGTTGAAGTTAAAGATTGATTCCTGTTAAAGATTGATTCCCCCCATTTACTAAGTTTCCAGAAGAAGTCATTAGTTAAACACTAGGCAACTTTTTGGATGGATTTTATGACTAAAATTAGATAGCAATCCATTCAAAGGATTAAGACAAGGCAATGTTTATCGCTCCATAAGGAACATGTGTATGCATGATGATGACATTTGACTTCAAGAATGCCTCACATTGTTCAATGTACTCATATTAGGAAAATGGCTAACATCTTTGTTACATATCTTTATGGATGCTTTTTTTTGGGTGTTCTCAAGAAAAGATGATTGTGCCATATAAGATCTCTATGAGCATGTTTGATACTTGCGAGAGATTTTTGTGCAATGCATTCACATGAGATCAAAGCCAAACCCTAGTTATTGCCACTTTCTTGTTAAAGAAGGAACTCTTTTGGGACATGTTACAATAGGTCCAACAAAGGTTACCATCACATATCTATAACCTAGTTTCCAGGTTTGGAATATATGAACAAGATAATTCCCACCCTTTGATAATGTATTAAATTCTTGTTTCTTTTTCTTGCGAGTGGTCGGGGAGAAAGCACCACACATTTTGTTTTGTATGCATCTAAATCATCATGTCTCCATTTTTGTAATACTCTGGTATCCATCCATCCGCAAACCACTTATTAGAATCTAGATTCCCTTGTTGCTCCACATAAGATGAAGAATATATGTTGTTGCATGCTAAGGAGAGTGCATCATATTTCATGAATTATGTGCATAATCCTTTCTTGTTATCTTCTTAGTCATTTAATCATTAGTGAGTGAGCTCTTATACAAACCCCTTTGTGGCTTCTCAATCAATCAAGTGCCAATGTCAATATTGGATGACAAGTACTCACTATCTCAAGCATTCCTGTAAAAGGATGCATTAAATATAATAGAACCAACCTTTTCAGCTTTTGGAATACCAACAAGTTTTTGTTTCCCTTTCCCCTTTTTTTTTTGGTTTGGGGGGGGGGGGGGGGGGTGTACTATGTAACTCTAGAGAAACCATTATTGCATATGGTCTATTGTAAATATGCTCATCGAACATGCATCGAACATTCTCTCAAGAACATTGTACATATAACAAGCATTGCTTTGTGTAGGTTTCCTACCATGGAAGAGGATGTAGCGTATCAAGGTAATCAAGGTATCACATGTTTTAATAAGCTCTTTTTGGCTGAACTTTATTTAAAAAAGAATGGTGGGTTTCATTAGTACAAATGTGACAACCCTCATAACCTCATCCAAAATGGGCTTAGCCCATGCAAATCTTTAGTATCCTCAAAAAGAAGGTCTAAGCACTGCACATCTAGATACTAATCTAGAAGATATGTGGCCACTATTGCTCAAAAATATGTCCTTCCCGAGCACAATTATAGATGCCTTATCTTTGCACACTTAAACCGCATTTTCAAAAACCAATGTCAAATATTACTTCTATCAATATACAAAAAATATACTCTCAAGAAGTATCCATAGACTTCAAAAACATGGAACTTGTTGGGTTTTAGCCCTTTGTAGACGTCTTTTAATTTTTTCTAACACTATGGTTTTAATTCATAAAGCTTAGGCTTTAACTTTATAAGAGAAGCTTTTGTTTTTCGAAAGGGTCAAAAAGTGTTTGTTTAGTTTTCTTTTTTTTTTTTTGTTCAAAAGGAAAAGTCAAATTTATTTTAAAAGGTGGAATTTTAAAGAAGACACTTTAAAAGAAGTGTCTAAAAACTTCCATCACATTTTTCATAAAGAGGCACTTTTGGATCCCTTAAAGAATTCTCTAGAAGTTTCTTGTATGAATCAAAGATCCCCTCCTCATTTGTATGAAAAGCCCTTTTGGGTTCATGTCAATAGAGGTAGATGCACAAAAGATCCCGTTGTAGATCTTTTGTGCACCTACCTCTCTCTTTCCACACCTCTTGCTCCATGATTCATATCTTCTCTCCACCCTTTTCTTCTATTTTTATGTGTACTTTCTCCCTCTTTCTCACTATGCTCTCTTCCCTTAATTCCTAGGGTTACTAGTTGTTATAACGTAAAGTCTGTGATCTGAGTGTTTGGTAGGGTCGGATCGGTTCACGTTCCAAACCCCCCCTCTAGGGTTCGGAATGTTCCGTTTACAACACAGATTTAATAAACCCCTTTTTCGGGTGCAAACTTTGCCTCACCAGCTTTATCACACATGATATGATATAATCTGATTATAAATACATGTGCAAGTGTTCAATGCATATATAGTGTAGAATGCAATGTGCACATATCTAACATATACTATATAATAATAAATATATTTAATATTAGGTGAGTCCTGATACATGACAAATGTGCATAACAATACTAAGTAAATATATATATAGATAATAGTAAATAGGTGTACACATTGCACACTTGATACAATGCATATATGTCATATGTCACATGCATAAATAATAAATATTAAATGATAATACAATGTACATATTACATATATAATCACTAGTGGAAAGTGCTAAGTAGTAAGTGTATACACAAATGCATATGATGCCGCATACATTCAACATTATATATATATATATATATATATATATATATATATATATATATATATATATATATATATATATATATATATATATATATATATATATATATATATATATATATATATATATCATAGTGGAAAGCAACGTTTTCGCAACGGCAACGACAACGGGTTAGCAACGAGGGCAACGTCTGGACCTAGGAGTTGCGATAAAGTTATTTATTTTTCAAAATTTTTATATTTTTTTTCACATATTTTGGGTCCTATGATATGTAATAAGGTGGGATATGACTATATATACCATAAAATACTTATTATAATATAAGATATATCATAAATAATAGAGATTATCAATCTAACTTGAAAGTTGGAACTTGGTCGTGACTCGTGATTATATCATAACCCTCCAGAGTCCACACAGCCTTAAGATTATATCAAATACAATTATCTCAAATACATCATCATTATATCAAAATTCAAATACAATCATAACATCAATAATCATAACATCATCATCTAGATTCTAGATTCTAATTTCTAACAACATAATGATCATAACACTTAACTTTCAAGTTTCTAGTTTCTAAGTAGTAAGTTCTAACTTCTAACTTTTAACAAATTACAATAAACATCATGATTTATAATATAAATGATAACACCTGGCATCATAGTACATACATGTCACATGATCATATCATCGTTCATACATCAAAATAAAACAATAGAGATCACTATGACAAATGATAAATCATAAATCATATGAATCATGACGCATGGCATAAATCATAAGTGGAAAATGATAAATATAAAGTCACGACTCACAAGTGAGTCATGATAAGTGTCCACTCAGCACTGTCATCACAATAGTAAATACATATCATGAAATACCAAATGTCAAACATGAAATGTCAAAGTCTCAAATGTCAATAATCAAACTCTGTCACTCTGACATGGTGCCAGATGACAAATCATCACTCTCATCATCATCATCATCATCATCATCATCATCCCTAGTAGTAGTGGTATGTGGTCGGCTACTAGTGGATGCATCACCACTACCACTAGGTCCTCTGCGGCTCCGAGATGATCTGGTATCATGCTGAGGTAAGGTCAACTCATGGTACAGCATAGTATATAAGTCCAGATCCTCTGGAGGAATATCTGGAATATCTCTGACTCTCTCTATATCTACTGTGTCCACGTTGACCTCCCTCACAGCTCCTGTATGTCCGCCGCTCTCCAAGAGACGCAAGTTGCAGTGGCAATAAACTAGCCGCTCCAACTGTGCTGTAGATAATCTGTTCCTCTTCTTTGTATGGAAGAGGGCCCATGTGCTCCAATTCCTTTCACAAGGACTTACGCTGCAGTCCTGTGAAAGGATACGAATAGCTAACTCTCTCTGCATTACAACATAATTCAAAAAATAATTAGTACATAAATCATAATACATATTTATCACATGTCACACAGTACACTAAAGACTTTTGACTTAGTACTTACCAACTGAGGAGCACTAGCACCATACGTCTCCCACCATGATACTGGCCGCAACTGAGCAGATCTCAAACAAGCCGTATCCTTTCCAAAATGGCCACCACCATTTTGGAATACCAAGAGCTGTC
Organism: Ceratopteris richardii; assembly: GCA_020310875.1. Classification (NCBI taxonomy): domain Eukaryota; kingdom Viridiplantae; phylum Streptophyta; class Polypodiopsida; order Polypodiales; family Pteridaceae; genus Ceratopteris; species Ceratopteris richardii. The sequence continues at coordinate 153,110,361 of CM035435.1, forward strand.
TCTCCAACTGAAGTCGCAACTCTACATCAGCTGGATAAAGCCTATATACATATGTGTTCCATGCACTCAAGAGCTCCTCATCTACGATGGCCTGCTGAGATCTCCATAAGGGATGCAATAAGTGTGCCATCCCATGGATCGGGGGATGAAATCAATCCCATCGATCCCTCCACACAGCCTTAAGCTGCTCAATCCTATAAACAAAGAAATTATAAATTTTAGAGACTAATTTTTAAGATAATAAGAATTTTAAGTGTCAAAAATTCAAAGTAATAAGTAATAACTTAATAAATACCTGTCCAATGTCAAATGTGGGCAACGTGAAAAGGACTCGCCAACTCGATCCATGAACTCATAGACGAGTCCCAATGTACTCCCCTCCATATCAACGATGCGAAGGACAGAATATAATGGATGTATGGCACGCACAAGTGCCTCTACATCCCTCCAAAATGAATCCGACAAGCATGTAATCCGTACAAAATCTGCTCTCGG
>CM035435.1:153118355-153128355 GCA_020310875.1 Ceratopteris richardii
ATATATATATATATATATATATATATATATATATATATATATATATATATATATATATATATATATATATATATATATATATATATATATATATATATATATATAGGTTCGTATGTATCTGGCGTACGTACATACTCGTACGTATTCGTACGAGTTCCTAGGAAAATTAAAAGAATTTGCTTGAAAGTGTTCCAATGCCTCAAACGGCTCATTCGGGTCATTCTTCTAAGCTCTTGGGTTTTTGTCGAGCCTCCGAAATATTGTGGGTATTTACTCTTATCCTCAAGCCTTGAAGTGCTCTCTCCAAGCTTAGAAGCCTCCTGTAGTTCAACCTCTTCAAAGTCTACACATTGCATAGTCAATAGAGATCTTGCTCTTGTAGTTCAGCCTTTTCTAAGCACAATTGTGAGAGACAAGCACGAGGCATTTGATTTCCATTGTGTTGGTGTGGAGAAAGACACAAAAAAGCCCAAACTCTCATCATTGGACTTGCAAATATTGTGGCAAGCGATACACAAGTGGGGCTACAAGGCTACATCAACACCTTAGCAAGCTTGAAGGGAAAGTGGTGGCATCCAAGGAGATACCGACCATATTGCATCCGAGATTAGGCAAAAAATGTTGGGCTCTTCTAGCATTACCTACATCGGTAAGAGGATATGCAAGCCACTCTTCACATATGAGGCAAAGTGGATTAGGGCAAGCTCCCGGGCATGTAAGGTCCTCTCTTAAATAGATTAAGGAGAAACAAAAGATAGGAGAGAGAGAGATTGCAAGAACGGTAATTATGGAAAATTTATCGTTTAATCTTCTTAATTCAAACCAATGGAAGACTATGGTGAAAGCAATTAGTGAAGTGGGTCCATGTCAAGGATGGCGTGGACCTAGCTACTCTGATATGCGGACAGGCAAAATTGATGAGGAGAAGAAGAGGATAGATCTCTCACTTGCCCCTATGCATGAGAAATGTTCTAGATATGGATGCACTATCCTGTCCGATGCATGGAGAGAGAGAAAAAATAGAGGGATAATTAATATTCTTGTGTCATGCCCTACTGGCTCTTTCTTCCTACTGGCCATTGAGGTTGGAAAGAAGGGAAAGAAGACAAGTGGAGTGTTCATCTATCGATATATCAAGAAGGCCATCGAAGAGGTAAGTTGGAAATTTTATTTTTATTTTTATATGGTTTATAAAGTTTGACATTTACCATTAATGTAAAATTCTAAATATTAATTTTTAAATTTCATTCATAGGTGGGTCCATGAAATGTAGTGCAAGTTTTCACCGACAATGCAAACAATTGTAGGCATATGGGGAAGCTTTTGGAGGGTGAGTATCCACATATTGTGTACACTCCATGTGCAACTCATTGTTTTGATTTGCTCATGGAGGATATTTGGAAAGCTATCATGGGTAAAAGCTTGCACAATACAAGCCTCGAGCATAGTTAAATTTTTCGTATAAAAAGTGAAAGTTTCAGCTATGTTTAGAGAGCGTAGCAAGCTTGAAATAAAGAAGCCCGCCACCACACGTTTTACATATATGTGGATAGTTCTTTCAAGGTTTTTTGAAGTCAAAGTGCCTCTAAGACAAATGGTGGCATCTACCTTTTGGAGCAAGTCGGATGAGAGCTCATTGGAGGAGTCAAAAAGCATACCAAGGCTATGTTTGGATGAGAGCTTTTGAGATAGTGTGAAGGCTATTTTAAGTGTCATCACACCTATCCACAAAGTTCTATGCATGACGGATTATGAGGGTGCTACTCAAGGGCTTCTCATCCATATCATGAGAAGAGCTATGGAAGAGATAAGGGAATGCACTCTTGTCACCGAGGACCAAAGAGGTGAAGTACTTGGGGTAAGATACTTTGACAAATTATGATTTATGATTTAATGATTATATCACACATCATAAATGTATTTGTATTTGGTATTTAATTTTTATGTGCGAATTGCAATGTGCATGCATGTATGATGTGCCATAAATCATGATGCAATGAGTATGTATGTAATATGTTTATTTTAATTTTTATCTCATTCTTATTTTTCATATCTAACACTCTTTTTCTCTTTTAGTAATTAGGTTTGCGGATTTGTGGCATCCAACATTCAAAAGCCCACAATTATATATGACGTGGAGCTATTATCGGATTGGGTTCAATATATCTCACGTGTAGTTTCCATACATCTACATAATGACATGTTGGAGCAATTAAATTGGGATATGGATGAGAGAGGAAATCCCGCTTTTCTTTTCCTTACATGTTGGGATAGAGAGTAAATGGTAAAACCACTTTTTTGGTGGCAAAATTCTAGTTTTTCATTCACTACTTTATGCACATATACTCTCAAGGTGTTATCTCTAGATTGCTCATCCGGTGCATGTGAGAGGAATTGGAGTGCTTTCTCTCTCATCTATACAAAAGTGAGGAATGGACGTAGTCCTCAGCAAATGGAAAAATTAATATACTGTAGCACCAATCTAAGGATGTTGCAAAATATCCGGAACATGGAGACTCTGAAACGAGTAATTTGCATAAATTTCAGATCTCAATGTTATAGCATGATTCATGTATGTACTTTTCCATGATATATGCTAAATTCTAATTCATCGTTTGTTTCTCTTTTTCGTTTAGGTGAATGTGGACAAATTTTGACCTTTTGTGAGTGACACTCCTCTTCCATCATGATATGCCTCAAGATGATGAGAAGCTTCTTTTTGCAGAACTATATAGAGAGCTTTGCTCTATAGATGTGAGACAAACAAAAAGCCAAAGCAGTAGAGAAAGGGTCAGAGGACTTTGTAGTCGTGGGAAGGGGGTTGATTATTCGACATGCATCGACCACTTCACATGGGGATGGAGCTAGCACTAGTCGAGCACCGACTACTACATGTACGAGGAGGAAGGTGAGCAGGACTTTACCATGAGTGCTGCTTTTCCCTCGTTTTGATGATGAGGGAAATCTTATCAGTGATCCTCACATTCCACCATTATTTACTTATGAAATGACAACATTTGATTCTCTTGATGATGATTATGATGATATTGATGTTGATGAGATGGAGGATGCGAATGATGAGTGATCATTTTTTATCATGATTCATGATTCATGATTCATGATTCATGTGACATTTTGATTAGAGTTTTGCACATGTTGATGTAATACATAATCATGACTCATAGTACATGTATGATGTTTTTCATTTGTGTTTAGTATTTACCACTGCGGACTTGTGACTTGTCATCATGTCATTTATGATTTATGATTTATGATTTATCATTTATGTATGTATTCTTGGTGATGATTCATGAATCATGATGATCATCTTTGATGTGACTCAAAGTTGGATTTTGATATCATGTATGTGTTATGATGATTGATCATTGATGATTGATGTATTAAATTTGAATCATGATGTATGATGTGACATTTTAATTTGTGATTCTTGATTAACCATTAAAGTTTATTTAAATTTGACATGTGATGAATGAAATTAGATAGCATGGTTTTTGCTTGTAATGGTGTTACATCATGATCATATTGATGATTTTGGCCCATATGACAAGGATATCCCACATGATTAAAAATAGCTATAGATGATGTTTTTTAATATTTATTTTGATGCATTTTATTCATAAACATGGTGTTTATCATGTTAAAGATAAAATATGTAATTTTTAGCCCAAAAGAAAGTACCTTATGAACGTATGAATATCGAAGGGGAAGCCCCAAACGTTAGGGTACGTACGTAGTACCGTACTAATAAGTACCATACAATTCATACGAATCGTACCTTACTAACTGTGATATATATATATATATATATATATATATATATATATATATATATATATATATATATATATATATATATATATATATATATATATATATATATATATATATATATATATATATATATATATATGTATATATTCTGGTGGAAAATCTCCCTTTATTCAATTAGAAAATCAATGTACAAGTGGCTGAGGAGGGAAAAAGATCTCCCTTATCCCTCCCCCCCAGATGATGTAACTACAAACACTATTTCCCTACATACAACAGCAAATCTCGTGCAAGTACATTAACCTTACAGACACAAGTGTGTCCAATGAAGGAGTCAGACAGTCTCCAAAAAGGAAGCAAACGCTGTTCTGTCCTCATCAGGCATGACGTCGATTTCACGGCGCAGTGTAAGCTTGCATAAAGTCCATGAAAAGCTTGGGACATAGCCTTTGTTTTGAAATAGTTTTTTGTTTCTAAACATCCAGATATTCCAAAGGAGGAGTGAGATGCATCTCTTTCTAACCCAATCCAATACTTTGTCTCCTGAGCCTAGCAGGAAGAACGTGCTTCCGATTTTAGAGGGTCGCATATCCCAGATAGGAAACAAGAAAAGTTTACTCCACCATCTTTGAATGAATGAGCAGGCCCAAAAAACATGACGCATGCTCTCATCATAAGAAGCGCAATGGGGACATCGAACACCTCGCAACCCATGTCTGGGGAGAAAAGCTCCCAAAGTGAAATGACGTGCGAAAATCCTCCACATGAATATTTTCATCTTGAATGTGAGAGAAGATTCCCAAAGTAGCGAAAATCTGGCATGCCACCATGAAGGGGCTTTTTCAAGTCTCCAACGCGCATTACATTCAAGAGTAATATCATCGCAAGAAAGAAGCAAAGGATACAAGGTATTCGCTTTGCCAATCCACCATCTAGTGTGCTTCGCCAATAACCAATCTCGCCATGGATCAGAGAAATCAATGGAGAGAGGAACTTGATATTCTTGCAAAAAAAGAGCAATTTGAATCCACTTGGATCGATAGGCCGATCCCACTGCATAAGTTTTGCGAATAGTTAGAAAAGATAAAATTTCCCACTTGGAATCATAACATTTTGCAATAGAATCAATCCCCTTGTTATTGAAGTACCGTGCAGCTTCCCCCAAAGAGAATGCCAAGGGTGGAGTTGTTAAGAACGACCAATAAGGCGACAACGAAGCAAAAGAGTTTCCAACATAACGTTGTCGTCCATTCCATTTCAACGTAGAGCCAACTTGCTTGAAGCTTTGGAGCAAAATATTCAAGGTGTGCAAGGAAGCACGAATCGGAGCATGGGAAAAGAACTTATTCCATACATCCAATTTCCAGTTTCCTTTATAATATACCACTGCATTCTCCATAAGTTGCCAGAAAATTTTAGTCCACAGAGGCTTAACAGAGGAAGTAATACGCATAGTAAAGGCCGTTCGTCGCGCCATTATGTGTGCATGAAGATGTAGGATTCCAAGGCCGCCCCTAGGCTTGGGCTGACAAACATACCTCCAGGCTGAGAGCACCAATGCACGATTATGCTTTTTATTCCACCGATCAAAGTCTTGAAGATGACACTTTTTCCAATCCAACAATAGGAGGTAATACATGAGATAAGGTTGCATAAAAGCTCGGACAATTCTTATTCTGATATGTAAAGGCCATTGCGAAGCTTGCCAAAACTTCATTTTAGCTCTGGCTTTACAGAGGACCCAACATATTTTATCCTTAATGGGAACATTTATACCCAATGGATACCCAAGATGCCGAAAGATAGTGCCTCTTTCAACTTTAGGACCATACCAAGGAAGGGATTCAAAGTTCCGTGCAGAAATGTTGATAAGAACCGATTTCGCCATATTAATGCAAAGAGAAGAAGCCTCTGAGAAGGGTTCCAAACAAACAAGAATATTCTGAACATTCTCTGCCTTTGCTTTTGCAAAAATGAAAGTGTCATCTGCGAACCCAATTGCAACATGAGAATTCCCAAACATTGAAATGCCATGAATAAGATTCGAGTTTAATTTAGCTTCCAACGAATAAAACATTGGTGTGGAAGCTAATGCATAAAAAAGAGGACTCAAAGGACATCCCTGCCGCACAGAGCGCTCAATAACGAAGGGCGCAGAGAGCCTTCCATTGATCTCCACATGCGATACACTGTCTTGCCCCAAGATGTGAATCAATCGACAAAACGTAAAACTGAAACCCAGCTTCCTAAGCACCACCACAATGAAATCCTAGCGTATACGGTCGAAAGCTTTCTCAAAGTCAATTTGCATCCAACCACTTCTTGATTCGAGGAAACAACATGCTCCATCATCATTTGAGTAAAAAAAATATTATCATAGATCGATCTTTTATGAACGAACCCAATCTGCGAGGGATGAACAACAGTATGGATGATCGGCTTGAGCCTCATAGCAAAAATTTTAGTAAATATTTTATCGATAATATTCATCATTGTAATTGGCCTCTAATCCCCAATCTTTCTGGGTATCTCCACCTTGGGAATGAGCTTAATTTTCCCCTGTTTAAACGAAAAAGGCATCTTTTGACTACTCCATATCTCATTACATGCTTCCAAGATTAAAGTGCCATTAAACTCAAGCGAAGAGATGGCATTGTTTGCACGTTTAGCACGCAGAAAGTCAAAAAAACATTTTGAGTTAGCATGAAGGTCATTAACTTCCATACACCTGGCTCGAACTTTAAAAGACTGAATAGCATTGTTCTCTATTAAATGCAAGCATCTGTATGCATCACACAACCGAGCATGATCCCTCTCCGAAAGCAATTGTACAGAATCCACCTTTCGGTCATTAAGAGAATGAGATGTTCAACTTCCCCTTTCGCCGCCCTTAATGTGTTGGCGAAATATTTACCACAATCTCTGATCACATCTTGCATGCCCGTCACCAGAAATTCCCATTTCATACACGGCGAAGCCTTTAATGAGAGTACTCTAAGAATCAATTTCTCAACACTAGTTTTAAACATGGAAGTTTATAACCAAGCGATATTCACCCTCAAAGGAATTCTATGAAACTTATCTGGTATGCAAGAGTTCCATTCTATTGCGGAGAGAGACACCAAAAGCGGATTGTGATCAGAAAGCAAAACCGTAGCATCAACCCACATTGTGGACAGAGCATTCAATAAAGAAGTATGAGAGTAATAGCATGTGTCTAATCTGCTCATAGCTTTCCTATGCGATCTAGAATGAGAATTGTGTGACCACCAATATGGCCGCATAGGTCTTTGCAATTCAGAAAATCCAAGACTTCCCTCCAAATAGAGCTCTCCTGTGAAGAAATAAGCGTAGCAGGAGTCGTGCAGTCCATGTCCGCGTCTTCCATATTAAAATCACCACACAAAAGAATACGAGCATCTGCCCATACTTGAAGTACCGCACAAGAGTGAATAGCGCGTAGCGAATTCTCCCAAGTTCTAACCCTTTCCAATGGAGAGTTAGGAGCATACACATTAATACAAATATATGATATACCTTGCAACGTAAGACGAAGAATAAGGAATCTACCTTGCAGATCATCAAACAATACCTGACACGGAATATATTTCCTAACAATGAAAAGACATCCAGAATATTTATTCTTGATCCCATTATAACACAAGTGGAAATCCTTTGTATCAATACGCATTCCAGCATGATCATGCTTTTTATGTTCTTGAACTGCCACCAAATCAAGCTGATGCATAATAATCCATCTCCACAATCTTGTCCACTTCCCGTACTACCCCAGCCCCTGAATATTCCACGTTGCTAATTTCATGAGACCGGGGGATCAGAATGAGAGGAGTCCATTTGAGGAGTCCATTTGAGCCAATGCTAGAGCTAAATCCTACAAAACAATGTCCATATTCTCGTAATACTTTGCTATATGATCATCAGAATGCGGCGCCAAGTTAGCTTCATCAGCAGGAGAAGCTGAGTATCCAGATTGGAACTTACTACGTTTACCCCGAAGCAGAGCTTTTTTGTAAGAAACCGGAGTAAACCCATCATCATCAACAAGTCTCTTACCTGCATCTTCTCCTCTCTTCCTAGAATCATCTTTACTAGCACCCTCTCCCTCTCTTCTCTTGTAAACATTGAGCTTCATTGGGGTGATAGGGGCTGTAGGATGCATCTGCTTCTCCATCACCACTTCTTTTCCTTTACTGGCAGCATGTTGAGCTTCCACAGGCCTAGAAGCATGTACATTAGGAGTCAAAGGAAGATTTCTTTGCTTTCCAAAAACTTGTTCCTCAGGAACCAAGATTTTGCTTCCAGGACAAGTGGGGATGAAATTAACTCCTTCTGACTTAAGAGTAGGGCAATTTTTGGAATAGTGCCCTAAATTACCACAATGAAAGCATGAGCCAGCCATATTTCCCCATTTTAGATAAATCACAATTCTGCCAACGTTAGGAACATTGATACGAAGAGTTTTGGGAAAGGGTCTGGAAGTATTCCTGAGAACACAAACCCTGTTCTTGTTTGGTGCTGAAATGGACGGAGTATATAACAATTTACCCAATACTTTGGCCACGTGCCCAATACTATTCCACAAAAAAGATGGTAGATCCACCAATTCCACCCATACAGGACATTTGAACAAGAGTTCTTCTTTCATTGCCTTCACCGGCTTCCAAGGAAAAACATGCGCCATTGGACCACATAGGAAAACTGTCTGATGTGCCAGAAACTGGGATTTGACATCATTATCATTGAAGATCACCTCAAACAAACCATGCCCCGAGTAGAAAACTTTATCCCAAATCAAAGAGGGATCAACATCGACTCGCAAATCACCCTGAACATTGTAGTCCAATGTGAAGGTGTCTTCCATCATAAGTTTTAACTTACCAATATCCAATTCATTGTGTAAAGGGGTTTGGGGCACTTGATCACGGTCTTGAGAATCATTCAGCACAACAGCAGGGCCTTGAACAGTGGAGGGTGAAGCCATCCTGACAATGTCCCAAATAACACCTGCTCTCTGAAAATCTTGCTTCAAAGACCCTCCTCTAATATCTGCTGAAAAAATGGAATCCCAACAAACCCGAGCCTTCAGTCTTCACTTGTAACGAAATCTTTGCAAACCTAAAGCTGACGACCTGCGAACCTAGATTTCCCTGTAGCCTTGCACAGCTAACTTAGAAAATTTGAAAGAACTACCTCTGAAACCCTAGGCCGCCACCCTGTCCAACCTCAGAGCCGACTGGAGAGCGACGCGAACCCTAAAAACAGAAAGCGCAGGTATCGCGAACCCTAAAAAGACAGAAAGTGCAGCAACACGACCCTTACAAAGCCCTAATATGTACAGAGACTACTCCGAGCAAAGGAGACAGTCCAAACTGACAACGAGCACAGACGACGTCCGAGCACAGCCGACAGTCCAAGCAGATGACGAGCCCATATCTGTCATCCATATATATATATATATATATATATATATATATATATATATATATATATATATATATATATATATATATATATATATATATATATATATATATATATATATATATATATGTGTGTGTGTGTGTGTGTGTGTGTGTATGTATGTATGTGTGTGTGTGTGTATGTGTGCGTGTGTGTGTATGTATGTATGTATGTATGTATGTATGTATGTATGTATGTGTATATATATATATATATATATATATATATATATATATATATATATATATATATATATATATATATATATATATATATATATATATATATATATATATATATATATATACATATATATATGTATGTGTGTGTGTATATATACACACACACACATGGTTGTTCCATATGGGAATGGTCCATACCATACGGGTATGGAAGTATGGAACGAGTATGATTCCCAACCTCAATCATTTCATACGTGACCAAAATTTAGAACAATATAATCTGAAAGAAAATCAGCGCATAACAGTTCAAGACATTGTCCAAAATCATAAGAGTTATCTATACAATCTACAGATGCTTCAGCATTCAACATGCCTTTATATGAGCACATATATGCTATATCATATACCTTCATGCCAGCACATGTCACAAATCATATATGCTTCAACATACATGGTTATCATTTATGTACCTGCATATATCATTATATCATATAACATGTATGATATATCATATAATATATATGGTATATCATATATCATCTACATAC
>CM035435.1:153135855-153150855 GCA_020310875.1 Ceratopteris richardii
CTTAGTGGGAGCATTGAATCGCACTCATATTACAAGCATGCAACAAATAACTTTTTAGGCAAACAAGAATACCTTTGACTTCGAATTTCAGGGATGATACTTTTTTCCAAATCATGAAGGTTACATGCATATAAATCATACAATGGGACAGATTATGAGGAAAAATCTAGAGATTGTCCTGTTTACTGTCCTTTGCATGCAACTCATGGGTAAAGGAGCCACAAAAATGTATATGGGATTGATGTAAACAACTGTTGTTTTGTGACAGCATAGGAAATCCAGACGATAAGTGTCCATGGCAAGTGTATGTCACTGGTCACAGCTTGGGTGGTGCATTAGCTACCCTTGCTGCTCTTGAACTTTCAACAACTAAAATGTCAAGGTGACACTGCTCATTCCTGGGTTGAGTATTCTAAATATTTGAATCAAACAGGTTGTTTAACTGACATTTGTTTTGTTGCTTTACAGTCAGCAGCTGATAAATATTTCAATGTACAACTTTGGATCTCCTCGTGTGGGAAACAAGAAATTTGCAGATAGATACAATGAGGTGGCCAGATGTCTGAATCCAAAAAGAAAATTTAATTTCTTCCGTAGCTCATTACTATTTGAATACCCTCATGCTTGCTGCTTGCTTTGTGTGTTTGTGTAGCTCAAATTTAGTAGATTACTTAATTTTTATGGTGGAAGTTTTCAATCAAGAAGCATTTCCATTTGTTCGAAATTTTTGCTTCAGATAGTCAAGGACAGCTGGCGTGTAGTGAATCATCTTGATATCATTCCAAATGTTCCTCGCTTAATGGGTTACTGTCATGTAGCCACACCAATCTATCTGACAGCTGGAGATGTGGAAGCTGCTACGGTATTATTTTGCTACAGTATTTGATATGACAATTCTACTGTTTCATTTTTCAGCCTACGGCTTTCCTTTGTCAAAAATGTTTTCTCGTGGATGGAGAGTTTGAAATTTTAAGAACAATTTCCATTTACTCTAGATTCAGTGTTTCTACATGTCCATTGATTCTAGCAAAATCCTTTGTAATTAAATCCACGTATCAAGCTCCTCATGTTTCTAATGCTTATTCCATATGTAGGTAAATATGGAGCTCATATCAGATGGCTATAATGGGGATGTCATTGGAGAAGCAACACCGGATTTTCTGCTTGAAGAGTTTGTAAGTATTTTACAATGAATTTATTGGCCAATAGTATAGCTTGCGAATATGTAGAGATAGAATATTGTTGATAAATGATTTATGATTGACCTTTAGATTCTGTCTATTTGTTGCTGCCATAGCTTTTTCCATATGCAAATCATACTTTCCACATGCATGGTGGGAAAGTGAAAAACGAACAAGAAAAATAAATCTAATGGTTTATATGTAGTTCCTTATCCCACACCATTTAAAACATAGGAATATATCATGTATGCTGATCTTATTTAAAGTGTGTTTATATTAACATAAAGAACTAGATTGAGGCAATACATTCATTTGAATCACTTTGAATTACAGCAAGGACTTGCTAGCCACTAAATGAGTAAGCATTGATCTTCATACAAATAATATTTCATGAGCCTGCGTTTGTTCTGCCAAGCACATACATCTCCCAAATATAACTCTCAGGAAGGAAGCAGTAACATCTGTCAAGCACATACACTGCCAAGCACATGCAAATATAACTCTCAGGAAGGAAGCAGTAAACATCTGTCATCCAACTCATACTTTTCAATGAATACCTATAACTTTTTTTGTTACGAAGCCATTCAGATGACTCTAGTACTATTATCGTAACAGAGATGATACCTTATGCTGTGTGATTAGTTATGCATGCAAGTATTCAATATTCGAACTGTGCATGCATAGTATCTCTCTTCTTCTTCTTCTTCTTCTTCTTCTTCTTCTCCTCCTCCTCCCCCCTCTCCCTTTCCCTTTCCCTCTTGTAGCGGGGTTCTTTGATTACCCTTCAAATAACGTATTTTATGTTTGCTTTTCAAGATGCAGAAGCCAAGCACAAGGTAAGTTACCTCGATTTCGAACAAAAGGAGAAGCTGAAGAAGCGAAGAGCAAAAAAAATGGAGAAAGGGGGATCCAGCTCATCAGTGAAGAAGGCCAAATTTCCCATTTCACCTATTTTCCCAAGTTCCCTAATTCCCATTTCACCTATTTTCCCAAGTTGCCTAAATTCCCATTTCACCTATTTTCCCAAGCTCCCTAATTCCCATTTCACCTACTTTCCCAAGCTGCCTAAATTCCCATTTCACCTATTTTCCCAAGTCACCTAATTTCCCATTTCACCTATTTTCCCAAGTTGCCTATTCCCATTTCACCTATTTTCCCAAGTTGCCTAATTTCCCATTTCACCTATTTTCCTAAGTTGTCTAATTCTCCCAATTCACCAATTCTCTAAGTTGTCTAATTTTTCTAAGTTGACCAATTTCTCAAACTAGTCTATTTTTTTAATCAAATTTTACAAGTTAGTCGACTTACTCAAAAGTTCACCATTTTTTATGAAGTTAGTCTACTTACTTCAAAAGTAGTCTATTTTTTAAGAAAAGGGTGTACTTTTGATTTAGTCTAGACTCTACTTTTTCACTTGAAAAAAGCGGCTAAATTTTTCAGATCTCCATATAGTCTAAATTTTCAGCCACTTGCATGCGGAGAACTCATGGACGGTGGACGGCGCCGAATACCAGAATTTGGAAGATAGTGACCAGAATTTGGAAGATAGTGACGGCGCAGGAAAAGTGGACCAAGATGGAAGCTTCCAGAGTACTAAAATTATCAGATAGCCTGCCAAAGAAGAAACTAATTTTGTCCCCTTTTGCTATCCTTCTCTTCCAGGAAAACTATATAAGTAGACCTCTCCTTCAACAAAGGAACAAGCTCAGAGAGAGACTCTAGGAAGGAATGCACTCCTGCAGCTTTGCCTTCTATTTGTGTGTGTAGAGCTCTTAGCTTACCACTAGTGCTCCACTTGGTAGATTTGGAATCAGCTAGCTTGGCACTCTGAGTGAGTAGTGGGCAAGTAGTGATTGGCCAATCTTCTCTTGAGCGGCTAGTTGGAAAACTAGATTTTGAGCATTTATGTTTAGGGAACCGAAGTCCGACACTTAGAATGAAGGTGTATGCTTATGTCTCCTACCGATTGCCCAAAGTTTGTATAATCCTCTTTTGAGTTGTTTGTACTCATAATTTCATCTTCTTTCTCTTATTTCACTGTGTCATTGTATATGCTATTTATCTTCCCCATTGAGTCTTCAAATTGCAACCCATAGTGCATATTGCACTTAAGAGGACACACCACATCGAGCATATAGGTCAAGAAATTGATCTACAGGTGTTCATTTTGACACGCCCGGTGGGACCTTGGTTGCAATTTGAACTTGTTAGATCTTCAGCCCTTAGAAGAACCGAGTTGATGAAGAGCGTTAGAGCGATAGTCTATGACTCATACTCGCTCCAGCCATATGGAAGGATCCCTTAGTCCCGTAAAGACTCCCATAAAGATTCATCAACGGAAAAGATTACACTACATCCCTCCTAGAGCTCCACCACTTCCATTTCCATTTCCCGACGCATCATCATCGCGAGGCATTTCGGATCGGCACTCAACGCCTCCTTCGAAGGACATGGAAGACAACCAAAGACCATAAGCCACAGTGATGGGGATGATTTGACTAACTTGCTCTCTCGGATCAACATCAAATTTCCTTCCTTCAAGGGAGCCCCTCATGAGGATGCGGATGATCACGTCAGGAGGTTTCTTTCCCTATTTAAGAGTAGGGGTTTACATCAGCGAGAAGATGCCTTCTTTGCCTTGTTTCCGGCCACTCTTGAAGGGCTCGCGGATCGATGATACCATCAACATGATGAAGCACACTTCACCACTTGGGATGCCCTCAAATCTGCCTTCACAACTACATTTACCCCAGGTAACTCCACAAAACGCATTCTTGATCAATTGGAAAATCTTAAACTACAAAAAGGAGAGGCATTCTCTGAATTAATGACTAGAGTGAAGTCGTTAGTTTCTCGTCTTCCTCACAATCCTGGGGATTTTCTAGCCAAGAAATGGGTAGAGAAGGCTCTACCAAAAACTTCTAAGCAAAAGCTTAGAGAGTTGCTACAAGCTGATGCATCATTGGAAGAATTCGAAGCTGCAGCCTCAAGGATCAAAGCAGAAAGAGTCGAGTTCAAAGAACATGAAGGTACGGATGAATTCATAAGTGATCCTCTCGCACAACTAAGATGAAGTTACAAAAGACCTTGCAAGAGGAAAAAGGTTGTCTGGCAAGGAAGGGATGAAGCGCTAGCTCTGCTACGACAAGAATTGGAGGAGTTTAGAACGCAAAAAGAGGTAAAAACATCTATTTGGTGCACCTTATGTAAGAAATCAGGACATTCTTCTCAAGATTGTCCGGAGAGGTTGGTGTGTCAATTTTGTGGAAAACCAGGCCATGAAGCAAGGGATTGCTATTTTCTCAAGGGGATGCAAGCAAATTGGGCGTCACCAAGTGTATCCGTACATCAGCCCCTATTACCAACTCCAAGATTTCAAGTCGAAAGCATGTATACCACTCCTGAGGTAAACTCCTCTAATGAAAGAAGACCTCCATTTAGAAGACTAGCTCGTCCTATCATGTGCTACAGATGTGGCAAATTTGGGCATTTTCAAGGAAAATGCTCCCTCCCAGAAGGGTCTCCACCTTGCAGGTTTTGCAGGATACAATGGATCATTATTCGAAGGACTGTCCCAAGCAGAAGGCTTCTACAAGTGGATTAGCTCCTGCCTACCAAGTCAATGTTATCTCTGTCAATAAGGGAAAGCACCCAGCAATTCATTCAAGTAAGAGAGAAGAGAGCAGTACTCTCAATTTTCCAGGTATCCAATCTACACTCACAGTGGCACTCATCTCAGAAAGAGGACCCGAATATGCTTGATGCCCCTGGGCAATATGGACGATTTCTTTCACCTAAAGAAGTTGACCCATTTTTTTAAAAATGGTCAAGTTGAGCAAGTCGACTTAACAGAGGAGCAAGTGACTTAAAAAATTGACCAATTTTGTAAAAATGACCATGTTCATAAAGTAGACGAATTTTCGAAAAATGGTCAATTTGAAGTTGCCCAAACTTTTAAAAATAGTCTACTTAAAAAAGGTCAAATTTGTGAAGTCGACTTATTTTCCCAAGATAACCCAATTCACGAAAATAGACTATTTTTTGAAATCGACTCTTTTGCCCAGATTCATGCCACTCCACTAAGTGATCTTGGTCTTGGTCAACTTCATGGACATGTTTCCCTCCATAATCATGGACCAGAAAAAGAAACCCCAAGCTATGCTCCAGAGTTAGAACCTGTTTCACAACAGAGAGAAGAAGGAAATCAAGAACTCAATGCAAGCCCATCCTTCAGCTCATGTCCAGAAGCTAGAGTGGTGGCATTGCAAGAAATGGATCAAGAACAAGGGGTGCAGATTAGAGGCCAGAAAAAGAAAGAAGAAGCAAGGGTCCTCCAAGAAAAGACTCAGGTACGAAAAATTCTGAAGTTTTGCAGGAAATAGACAAAGTTTTTGAAGAAACAATGAGGGAACTCCACTCATGTAACAAGCCTCCTCTACCTTCGCCAATACCATCCATCATCAAGACGGAGGAAATATTAAAGAACACCTTCCAACAGGTATCATTGTATGATCTATTAAGATTGGATGAAAGGTTTAGAAGTGAAGTTATAGGGATCATAGAAACATTGTCTCCTTCGACAATGCTTGCCATAAGTGGTGGGCGCACTCCAACAAACCTGATGAAAGCTTCAATTTTCGAGAACTTCACAAAGGTATCAACCAACTCTCTAACCGACTTCAGGCGTCCATGTCTATCAGTCACTATATACGGAATAACTATAAATGGAGTCATAACCGATGGAGGTTCAGGCATAAATCTCATGCCAGATTTTACCCTCAAATCACTTGGACTCCAACTTTCAGGTGAAGCAAAGTTCACAATAACCTTGGCTGACCAAAGTCGAGTTAAACCTCTTGGTATTGTAGAAAAGGTACTGGTAGAGATGGACGGGCTGACATTCTTTCTAGATTTTGTGGTGTTAAATTTACCGCAGGTCAATGGAGGCTTTCCTTTACTCATAGGAAGGCCATGGCTAAGGCACATCCAAGCCATGCATGATTGGGAAAATGGTACTATTTTAGTTAACCTGCCAGGGAAAGTACAGAAACAAGTACACTTTGATCCGAAAAGATCTCATGGAGGTAATGCTCATTCTTTCACTATTCTTGAAGAACAACACATTCCTATCGCTGAAGCATGTAATGAAATTGAAATAAACGATGACCAAGATCTTTTGGAATGGATGGAAGCCTTTCCATGTTATGGCATATCTATTTGTGAAGGCGAGTTTGAACAGGTAGAAACTCTTGGGCTTGGAGAACCGGCCATGGACTTGAGGAGGGGAAAGAAAGGAGTTTCGAAGGATTTGACCCAAGGAAAGGAGAAAAGAGCTGCAGTAGATGACTTACCAATACCATCCGACATACAGTGGATGAAAGAGCTTTCACCTTCATGGATGCAAGAAAAGGAATCAAAAATCAACATAGAGGAATCTCCGGCCTATCCACAACACATCTTTGAAGATCAAAACGAAGAAGCCATGACATCTCAACCTGTAAGGCAAGTCAACCTTGGGAATGAGGAACATTCACAACCAATCTTACTAACAGCATGGCTTTGGGATCATCCCTCTTTGCTCCATCAGGTAACCACTTTCATGCAAAATTTCAACGATGTGTTTGCATGGAGTTACCATGACTTAGAGGGAATTCCTGTTCATCTTGGAGAGCATTCTATTCCACTGATTCATGATGCTACGCCAGTAAGAGGAAGGATTTATCGACTTAATCCAAAGTATGCAGAAGCGGTCAAAAAAGAAATTGAAAAGCTAGAGGAAGCAAGGATCATTGTCCCAGTGGAGCATTCTGAATGGTTATCATCGATGGTAATAGTCTAAAAGAAGCAATCCAACAAGCTACGCGTTTGTGTCGATTTTCGGGCTCTCAACAAGGTTACGATTCCCGATGGGTTTCCAACCCCATTTTCAGAACAAGTTTTGGAAGATGTGGTTGGTCATGTTTTATACAGTTTCATGGATGGATTTAGCGGATACAACCAAGTGTTCATACATCCAAAGGACCAAGCTAAAACTGCATTTGTAACTCCATGGGGTACGTATGTATATACCAAGATGGCTTTTGGATTATGCAATGATCCTGCCTCTTTCAATCGAGTGGTTTACTCAATCTTCCGATCATTGTTGCCAAAATTCTTGAGGATCTTTATGGACGACTTCTCCACCTTTTCAGGCACTGGATGTTCTACTCTAGTAGAAAACTTCACTGCTCATCTTTGTCAATTGGAACAGGTTTTTAGTGCTTGCAGAGAAGCCAAATTGAAACTCAATCCAAACAAATGTCACTTTTTGGTGATAGAAGGAACACTCTTGGGTCACGTAGTCTCAGCAAAAGGTATGGCTCCCGATCCTGACAAAATCAAAGCAATATTTCATATGCCCAAACTAATTAATGCAAAAGAAATCCAGAGTTTCTTAGGACATACTGGCTATCATAGCAAGTTCATAAAAATGTATACTGAGATAACTAAGCCCCTCTCGAGACTCGTTAGCAAGACGGTACCCTTTCAGTGGACTCAAGTAGAAGACAATGCATTCACCCTTCTTAAAACCAAACTTATCAGTGCACCTATTTTAGTAGCACCAGATTGGAATGCTACCTTCCACATTCATGTGGATGCAAGTTCTATAGCGGTAGGAGCCATACTCACACAACCTAGCAAAGAACACAAACTTGACCGACCCATTTACTATGCTAGAAGAATCCTAACCAAAGCAGAGCGCAACTATAGTACTACTGAAAGAGAAGCACTCGCTATTGTTTTTACCCTCAAGAAGTTCCGTCATTATTTGTTGGGAATTCACTTCACAGTCATCATTGACCATCAAGCAATCAAATATTTGCTAAACAAGCCGAACATCTATGGAAGAGTATGGAGGTGGCTACTCTTATTCCAAGAATTCAACTTCGAACTAGTTCAATGACCTGAGAAGCACCATGTGATGGCCGATCACCTTTCAAGGATTAAAGGACATCCGGAACCAATTACGGGCATAGAAGACAACCTCTCAGATCAATCTTTATTTCAAGTAAGCACTTACCCTACTTGATACCAGGACGTTCATCATTTGTTTACTATGGGTACCTACCCACCTAACCTCACACCACTCGAACGAAGAAGATTGCTCCTAAAAAGTAAGAATTTTTCAATCCTTCAAATACTCTTTTCCGAGTAGGATATGATGGAATCTATAAGAGATGCGTTCTTCCACATGAAGTACGACAAATACTAGAAGAAGCCCATGGAGGAACAGCTCCATGCCATTATCGAGGTCACATAACAGCACATTGGATTTTACATGGAGGATTATGGTGGCCTTATCTTTTTCGAGATGCAACAGCATATGCAAAGACATGCGACACTTGCCAACGTTGCGCTCCAAAACTGAGTAAGCTCAACCTTCAACCCTTGCAAATTTCTTTATCATGGAAACCATTTGAAAAATGGGGATTAGATTTTGTGGGGCCAATCTATCCCATCACTTCTCCCTGGAATGTGAAGTACTTATTGGTGGCCACTGATTACGCCACCAAATGGGTAGAAGATTTGGCAACAAAAGATTGCACTTCTCATACAGTAGCATCTTTCTTGTATGAAAAGGTATGGCTGTCCAATTGAAGTTACAAGTGACCAAGGATCTCATTTTATCAACAAAACCCTAACTGAAATATTTATGAAGTACAAAATTTTCCACAAAAAGTCATGTGCATATTACCCACGAGCCAATGGTCAAGCGGAAAGCACCAACAAGGTACTCATCTCGCTCTTGAGGAAAATGTGCTATCTTCATCCCTTGACATGGGGAACTACCTACCTAGGTGTGGTATGGGCATACAGGATGGCATTCAAGGTAACCACGAAACATACTCCCTTCCAGTTAGTATATGGTCTTGAAGCAATAGCTCCATTAGAATTTCTAAAGGGATCGAGCAGAGTGGGACATCCAAGGATCGGTAATTTGGAAGTCATGAATAACATCAATATGAACAGATTACATCAACTGGAGGAAAAAGAAAAGAGGTTATCCCGGATGGACAGGTCCTTACAAGGTAACAGAGATCCTTCCCCAAGGTGCGGTACGTCTCTCTACTCTTGAAGGGACCCAAATTCCTTTGGTGAACCATTCACGTCTAAAACCCTACCGAGAATCAGAATGAGATATGAATCACTACTATAGGAACAGTGTACATACCATGTCCCTTCCTTATGCTTTATTAAACTTACTATAGTTCCCATCAATAAAACCCATCATCTCTATCCACTAGCATAAGTCTTTTTTTGACATTGAGTTGGAGTCAATGTTTTTGGTGATGTCGATTTTTTTTAGTAGATAGGTCAATTGTTTTTCCAAAAAAAAAAAAAAGTCGATTTTTTTTAGG
Organism: Ceratopteris richardii; assembly: GCA_020310875.1. Classification (NCBI taxonomy): domain Eukaryota; kingdom Viridiplantae; phylum Streptophyta; class Polypodiopsida; order Polypodiales; family Pteridaceae; genus Ceratopteris; species Ceratopteris richardii. Next base: position 153,145,436 of record CM035435.1, read on the forward strand.
TCGAATTTTTTTTAAAGAAAGGTCGATTTTTTTTTTTTTTTTTTTAACGTGGATTTTTGTTTAGGTCGAATTTTTTTAAGAAAGATCGATTTTTTTGGGGGGGAAAAAAAAAGTCGATTTTTTTTAGGTCGATTTTTAACTGTGTACGTCCTTTTTTTTGGCCGATGTTTATACGTCAAAAAGGACGATTTCTTTTGGAATTATTAAGTCGATTTTTTATGTTAAAAAAAAGTCGATTTTTTTTGTCATGTAATGTAAAAAAAAAGTCGATTTTTTTTTCAAGGTCCATTTTTGGGTCAATAAGCGATTTTTTGGTCAGGTTGAAATTCACTAGTGAGGCAAACAAGAAGCCGTAGCAACAAAGGAAGGACCAGAGGATTTCGTGGTCGTGGGAAGGGATTGATTATTCGGTGTGCATAGACCACTTCACATGGGGATGGAGCTAACACTAGTCGAGCACCAACTAGTACATATACGAGGAGGAAGTGGAGGAGGACATTACCATCGATGCCGCTATCCCCTCGTTTTGATGATGAGGGAAATCTTATCAGTGATAACCGTCATCTACTTATGAGATGACAACATCAGATTCTCTTGATGATGATTATGATGATAGTGATATTGATGAGATGGAGGATGCGGATGATGAGTGATCATTGCTCATCATGATCCATGTGACATTTTGAAAAGAGATTTGGACTTATCACTTTATTGACATTATGATGATTGATGACAAATGTATACGTACTACATGATTGATGATGTTTTTCATTGGCTTTTAGTATTTACCACTCTGGACTTCTGACTTGTGATCTTGTTATTTATGATTTATCATTTATGTATGTATTCTTGGTGATGATTCATGAATCACGATGATCATGTTTGATGTGACTTGAAGTTTGATTTTATGTACTATGATGATTGATCATTGATGAGTCATGTATGGAATTTGAATCATGATGTATCATGTATGATATGAGTCACGACATTTTTGTGATTCTTGACTCTTGATTAGCCTTTAAAGCTTATTTAAATTTGACATATAAATTGTAATGAATGGAATTTGATAGCATGGATTTTGTTTTTAATGATGTTACAAAGTACAACTTACAGCATACATGAATGATGATAGTAGATACATCCAATTCCCCGATACGACGGCGATATCCCATATGATTAAATATAGCTAAATAAAGTTTTTAACCTTTATTTTGATGCATTATATTCATAAGCATGATCTTTATCATGTTAAAGATGAGATATATAATTTTTAGCCAAAAAAAAAAAAAAAAATCGTACCTTATGAACGTACGAATACCGTACGCGAAGCCCTAAATCTCAGGGTACGTACGTAGTACCGTACTGATACGTACTGTACTAATCGTACTGATCGTACCTTACTAACTATGTACGATATATAACACTTACCCAAACTCTTTCTAGATCATGCCTAAAAGTCAAACCTTAATTTCTGGTAAAAAAACTCACACCCACTTAAAGTGAATTAAAAATTGGTCTTGGATATATACACATACACACACACACACACTTATATGTGTATATGCATATATGTATATATATATATATATATATATATATATATATATATATATATATATATATATATATATATATATATATATATATATACATATACACATATATACATATATATATATATATATATATATATACATATACACATATATATATATATATATATATATATATATATATATATATATATATATATATATATATATATATATGTGTGTGTGTGTGATGATGGATGATGGAGCTCACGATCATTCGTATGCTTCTGCTGCGCGCATTGTTTTCTTGTACATATTCTGATTAGGGTTTCGTAGAAGGTTTCCCGTCGTTCTTTGCTAGGGTTTCAGAGGCCCACAGCCGGCGTGGGTGTTCGAACGAGCTCAGCAGCTGTATTAGGGTTTGCAGGTCGACATACAAGGGCTCGTCGTTTTCTGCTGGGTTCCAGAGGACAGCGATCTGCCCACAGTTGATGTGGGTGTTCGAACGAGTTCAGGAGCAGGATACTTTCGAGTTAGGGTTCTCAGAAATTCGTTTAGGGTTTCAGGGTAATAATCTTAAGGTGTAAAATATGGCAATGTCTGCAAATTCCGATTTTATTGAAGAAACAGTTCCGATTCCCAATGAATCTTTGCAATCTGTCTCTCAGCCGGCTGAAGTGATCCCCCAAACTTCACCATCAAATGAAATGGATTTTAGTAAGTTAAAATGCATGATGGATGAGGCTCTTACCCATGATGAAAGTGTACATGCGGATCTTAAGGTTGATGTGGATCCCTCCTTGATATGGGACTCAACTCTCATGTTCCATGAACGAGGGGTGCTACTCTTCTTTACCACACGCATTCCTCTGGCAGTAGATGTGGCATTTGCCATCAATGCGAACGTGGATAAAGATGTGGTAGACAAAGTATTTTATTCTGGACATGGCTTATTCGAGGTGGTATTTAATGACAAAAATATTAAGTCACAATTTCTGGAGCAGCAAACTGTATTTTTATGTGGATTAATGGCTCATGTATTTCCTTGGAAACCAATCAAAGCCATGAAAGAAGAGCTCTTGTACAAATGTCCTGTGTGGGTGGAATTAGTGGATCTGCCATCATTTCTGTGGGCCAGTATTGGGATTATAGCTAAGGTTTTAGGCAAAGTGCTTTATACTCCTTCCATTTCTGCCCCTGATAAGAATAGAATTTGTGTTTTATGGAATACTTCTAGACCTTTCCCCAAAACTTTGGCCATCAATGTACCCAATGTCGGTAGAATTGTACTCTATTTGAAATGGGGCGACATGGCTGGAGCATGCTTTCATTGTGGCAATTTAGGGCATTACTCGAAAAATTGCCCTTCCTTAAAGTCTGAAGGAGTTACCCTGATTCCTACTTGTCCGGGCAGTAAAGTTTTGGTGCCTAAGGAACAAATATTTGGCAAACAGAAGGCCTTTTTTCCTTCTGTTACACATGCGGCATCTAAAACGCCGACAGTGCAAAATCCTAAAGGTAAAGAACCCATGACTGATAACAGCTGCATCCTGTACCACCTGTTACTCCAGTAAAAGTTAATGTATATAAGAGAAGGGAGAGTGAAGGAGCAAGTAAAGAAACGCCTGTGGGAAGAGAGGGTGAAGTTGGGAAGAGAGTAGTTGATAGTGAGGGATTCACTCCAGTTACTTACAAGAAAGCTTTACTTCGTGGCAAACGAAGTAAATTCCAATCAGGATATTCGACTTCCCCTTCAGATGTGGCTAATTTCGCTCCTCATACCAATGACAATGAATATTATGAAAATATGGATATAGTGTTACAGGACTTAGCTCCAGCGCTGGTGCAAGCTGACTTTTCTCAAGTTTTTCCACCGAACTCATGAAGTTAGCAACATGGAATATTCAAGGTTTGGGTCAATATGGCAAGTGGACGAGATTGTGGAGATGGATTGTTAGGCATCAATTAGATTTAGTGGTGATTCAAGAGCATAAAAAGCATGATCATGCTGGAATGTTTCTTTATACAAAAGACTTTCAACTTAGATATAATGGTACAAAAGGCAATTACTCAGGTTGTCTTTTCATTGTGAAAAAGGATATTCAGTTCACAGTTTTGTTTGATGACCCTCAAGGCAGATTTATTGCGATCCACCTTAAGATACAAGATGTCTCTTTTATTTGTATCAATGTATATGCTCCAAACACTCTCGCTCAGCGGGTCAGGGTTTGGAATCTTCTCGTGCAATATATTCATGAATATATGCAGCTTGAAGTATGGAGAGACGCTCGTATTCTTCTGTGTGGAGATTTTAATATGGTAGATTCTGAGGAGGACTGTACAACTATGTCGTCTTTGCTTGCTCTGCAAGAAAAAGAAATATGGAAGGAACTTTTGGATATACTAAATGGTAAAGATTTGTGGCGTATCATCGGAGGACACACCCTTCGATATACGTTTCACTCAAGATCACATAAAACTGCTATGAGTAGGTTAGACAGATGCTATTACTCCCATGCATATACCTTGACGCTGCGTCCACAATGTGGATTGATGCTACAATGCTTCTCTCATATCATAATCCACTCTTAATTAATCTCCGAGATTTTCATTGGGAGTCGAATATTCCAAATAATCTTACTAGAATTCCTCTAAGATTAAATCATGCTTGGCTTCATACTTCCTTATTTAAATCCAAAGTTGGGTTACTGATTCAGCTCATTGCTTCATGGAATATCTCTGCATGTATGAAATGGGAAGCCCTTGTGGTGGGCATGCAAGGAGTGATCAGAGATTGTGGAAAATATTTCGCAATCACTCTTACTAAAGCAAAGGGTGAAGCTGAGCGGATGATCTCTCTTATTACTGAAAAGGTTGATTCTGGCCAATTACTTTCAGAGGCAGAGTATATGCGATTATGTGATGCTTATAGATGCTTACAATCAATTGAAAATAATGCAATTCAATCCTCCAAAGTTAGGGCCAGATGTATGGAAGTAAATGATCTTCATGCAAACTCTAAATGTTTTTTTGATTTGCTTCGTGCTAAGCGTCTTAGAGGCACGATTACCATGCTTGAAGCAGATGGAGTAACCCTTCGTGATAGTAATTCCATTGCTGCTATGTGTACGCAATACTATCAAAATTTGTTTGCCTCTACATATAGGACAGATGATGCTTGGTTTTCTTCTCTTCAGGACTCTCTTGCATTCACGCCACGTGCTCTTGATTCTCATATGGTATACGTGTGAAAAATGTATTACTGAAGAGGAAGTGTTCTTCGCCATTCGGTCTCTTAAAAATGGTAAGGCGCCGGGAATGGACGGCCTTACCAAGGAATTTGTGATTGCGTTTTTGCATTCTCTTAAAACTCTGATTTTGGATGTTTGTAATGAGATATGGAGGGGATCAAAAAATGCCCTACTCTTTCAAATTAGGTAAGATTAAGCTTATCCCAAAATTGGATGTACCAAAACAGATGGGGGATTGGAGGCCGATTACTATGATGAGTATTATTTATAAAATATTCGCGATGGTTGGATTTGTACATCACAGATCCATTTTTTATAATATTTTCCTTACTCGAATTCTGATGGAGCATGCTGCCTCGTCTAAGCAAGAAATTGTGGGTATGCAAATTGACTTTGAGAAAGCATTTGATCGAATAAGATAGGATTTCATTACCATTGCTCTCAAAAAACTTGGCTTTGGAGTTAAATTCTGTAGGCTGATTTATATTTTAGCCGAGGATAGTGCATCCCATGTGGAAATAAATGGTAGGCTTTCGGATCCTTTCCCTATAGAGAGATCAGTGCACCAGGGCTGTCCACTAAGCCCTGTCTTTTATATTTTGGCTTCCTCACCAATGTTTTACTTGCTGGAAGCTAA